>JAYEVD010000309.1:0-277936 GCA_036346405.1 Phyllostachys edulis
GCTAATTTAGCATCACCGCCGTTCATGCATGCTCGCAATGACATCCTTGATCGCCACCTCTTGTTTCCGCGTCCGACCTTAAAGCGTCGTCGAGACTTCATGAAGTTCCTAAGCCAACTCTCTTACACCCTTTCACACTCTCGCTTTCTACTCTCTTCCTTGTTTTGGCCGAGGGAGAAGAGACAGTTAGCATCCACCTCGCCATCCTTGAGTCCGCGACTCCACCACGGATTTACGCTCCACGCCACGCGTTTTGGCTAACCCGAGCCCTGCCATCCCCTAAATCGCCGAGGGCCATGTCTTTGATCTCACCTCCGGCGGCCATGACCTCGTAAGCTCACGGGCATTCTGGTGAATCCCTCTCAACGCCACCTTGTTCTCTGTGATCACATCATCTCGCGGATTCTTCTGACAGGTTTAATTGGGCTTTGGTGCATCACTAAGGATGCGCGACGGCATCTTCTTCGAGCACGATCAACCACCGCCGCTTCGATTTCGAACATCCTCGACCTCCATCGACGTCATCGCTTGGTGTTCCATGTTCCTAGAAACAAGGCGACACCAATGCTCTGGTTTCCAAGCCTACTCGATCTAAAATTGCTGAGAAACCTCATTGGTTTTGGATCTGAATTTTCTCTTTAGGAGTGTTCCTTTCCTCGTAGATAGTTAGTATTCGTGTGTCCTACCGAAAGATGATGTGAAGCTTGGCCTGTTAGGTGTGCCTTCGAATCAAGAAAGGAAAGGTTAAACAAAGCAATGGAAAAGAAAATACGTCAACAACACCAGGATACTCCGTCAAGATCTTCCAGCACCATCTTTGAAGGAAATTAAGACAACAGATGGTGCATTTCGTTTAGAGTTGAAAGAACCCCCTAGAAAACACTTAACAAAAAGATCTTAGCAATCCTTCGACAAAGTTTCCCTCCATAATACCTAAACCTTCGAAAGAACATCCTTTGTTTCAGATTTGAGTTCGATTTGAGATGAAATCCGAAGTGTGACCCCGTGACCAAACCCACCTAGGTCTCCCTTTGACTTTCGTTCCGATTCCCGAACTACCGGAATCTCGGGACGAGATTCTTTTTAAGGGGGGTAGAATTGTAACATCCCAAACTTAGGTTTGTGTTTCAAATGTATAAAATTATAATATTTTAAAAACTTTTGGTTAAAATTAATGAGCTTGCTCTTGATTTTCTAAAATTTGTTTTGAAATTTAAACTTTAAGTCGATCTTCAAGTTTTACTTGATTCCGAAAACTTCATGTGTAAAATCTCTGAAAACAATTTTGTAAAATACTAGATTATTTATCATGAATTAATAAAAAATTCCCAAATTTTAGACGTTTTATTAATCTCATTAATTTTCTAGCCAAGTTTCTAGGGCTAATTTAAAAATGAATTTAATTTGGCCAAATGAAGTATTAACCATAGCTACAATTATTTTTCCTAAGTCATAATTGAAACCCAGAGCACCCACAAAATTTTCGAAGTTTTGGAAATTTATTTCTATATTTAATAATTCGATCAAACTTGTCGCTTTCTAGGTCAAATTGATTTTGAATTTAAAATATGTAAAAAATCTTGTGAACAGCGCCTGAAAATATTTTTCCTAGGTTCTCGAGCACCTTATCTACTCACCTTCAAAGTTTCATAATTTTCGAGCTATTTTACTCTGTCTAAGAATTATCTAATCACCCTCACCATCTTTGCAAAACTGAAAATTCTCGTGATTGTTCTCCCATCGACCGACCGCCCATCGCTAGCCCTTTCTTCACTAAGGCGGTAGCCGAGCCACGCATAAATGTTTCCGTGTCGACACAACACGCCACAAAGAATCGCAGATGCGTGTCACCACCGCTGCCTATGTTTGTCCTGAAAGGCCAATTCCTTGAGCCTTCCGCCTCCTTTCCTATTCAAATGCATTGCTCTTGCCCCCAAATCATTTTTTCTTTCCTTCCCATTCTCATCGAGATTCAATAGCCAAGAGCTGCCCCTTGCTCTCCTGTCGCCTCCATCTGCCGAATCAGGTGCAGTTGCCACCTCCCTTGGCCTGTCTCAATCAAGGCCGGCCACGAGCCCGCCTCCCGACCCAAGACACGCCACCATCCTCGGCCTCCTGGTCGTCACGCCTCCCCACTGCCTCACTCACGGCTTCGCCACCGCCACCTTCTCGCCGCTCCGGTCTTGGGGTTCGTCTCCTCGACCCCAGCCAGGCCACCGCCTGCTCCTCTCCTCAACTCCCCTTTCCTCCTTGCCGACCAGGCTGTGGCTCCACCGTCGTCGCCGCCTTCCGCCGCCCTCGGCCCTAGCCGGCGCGGCCCCGTCCTCATCGGCTCCAGCCCACGCCACCGCACCTGGAGTGCTGTCGGCCCTCCTGCCGCCTGGATCCGCTCGATGCCGCCATGCCCTGCGCCAAGGACCTCCACCGCCGACTCACCCTGCACCTCCTGGCCTCCCAAGACCTCCCGATCACGGCGGCAAGCCGATGTCGAGCCACCTTCGGTTCCCTCCTCCTTGCCCTCTAGGTGTTTATTGTAATGCCTCAAAGACTGTTTTGTTTCTCTGCAGGTGGAAGCTCGCCTCGGCCACTCGATCCATTTCACTGTGCTCAATCGGCAGACATCGACCTCCCCGCCGCCACCAAGACACTTTTTAGCAATTGCATTGCCTCCACCCCCGAGGCCACCACACTTGGTAGGTTCGATTTAAATCGTTGTCGACCACCCTGGAGTTCCTCATGGACCACTTCTGCCTTGTGTTTTGTTCCTTCCATTCCTTGGCTTGTCGGCTCCATAATTATTTCTCTACACTTTGTGCTTTTCATGTGTGTTTTCCTCTCCCTCATTGATTTTGTGAGTCCAGTTTGTAAAACATCTAATACATTTGCTACTAGAACCTTTAAATGATTGTTGAATCACTTAGTGAGTTATTGAAAACTGAATTTTGATCTTATAAGTTTGGTTCACAACTTTTCATCTCAGTTTAGTTCTGATTAAAAGGTGTTAAAAAGAAAAAGAAGATCACCTAAGTTTAGTTCGTTAACAGTGAGCTAATCGCATGGTTAATTCTAGCAGTTAGAAGCTTTCTTAGTGCTAGTAATCTTTTGGTAATTAGCTACCGAGAGCACTCAAACCCGAAAAACCATTTTGATGTGCCTTTTCGTAAAACCCAACAAAGGAGTAACCAACTCTTTTCTTTGAAATGTTGAATAGAGAGGAAGTCCGAGTATAGTGAGAAGCGGCGATAGGGCCATCGGTTAATAGTTAACTAGTGGTGCTTTAGTATCGCAGATCAATGTAATGGATTTGTCAAATGCATACATAGCTCTATGTTTCATTATAGTCAAACGCGTAGATAATTAGTTAGGTGATTAGTGAATAAGTGTTGCATTTGTCAAATACTTTAATGAGCCAAGTCAGTAGAGGATTAGCAAAATGATTAGTGACATCTCACTTAGTACCTGTTAATTGTTCAATTAGTAAAGGAATTTAGGTAGCTAAATCGAGGATGTAGGTAGAATGTTGTAGTAGATTTTAGTTGTCTTGTACTCCCCTCCACTAAGGCAATTTGAAAGCTAATCGAGAGGAGAGCATATAAGAGGATTGATTTTGACTATATGATCATCGTGGATATATGCATGTGTATAGCCTTGTATGTTAAATGGATAGTTAGTAGCTAGCTAATGATCATGTGTCAAGACTGATGGCAAATTTTTGTTCAGAATATTTTGTAATGACATTTGTCGAGTATTTCTTTCTTATAAAATCAATACCTTTCTTTTGTAGTGATTTCATAGTTTTTGGGAGATTTTTTTTGGAATTCTGGTGTTTATTCGCTGTTTTTCGCTTTGCCAGTTTTTATCGTTAGATGGCGATGTTGCGAGATGCACTACTGAAATGATCGTGAGAATGTCCAGATTATCAGCAAACAAAGGCAAGCACCTAATTTCCGTTGATGCATATCGATCCTATTATATTAAAAAATTATTATCTTGTTTGCAAACTGTATGTATGCATGCTTTATTTGTCAAATTAATTTTGCCGTTTAAGAGATAGTTAATCCTGTTGCATTAATTCTTTAAAATTGATTATCCCTACCACCAACCTAAGTTATTAATCATTTGGTGAATTAGAGCCCGATGGTTGTTGTATAGTCTAATTATGTTTATTCTACGTCATGCTTAGCAATGCTTAGTTTCCGGTAGATTGGGCAGTTGTCGACTTGTCGATGATTTTGATCACCTAAACATTTTTATTATGATTATAACCAGCACTTTGTGCTATTGTATTTGGAAAACTAAAAATGAAAACAAAATGATTTGGACTTGGGCACATTGGTACATTGGTGTCTTTGTTGGGTGTGTGATTGGTGCCCGAGTCAACAAGGACCGAACATCTTGTTACATCGAACCAAGCATTATTATGCAACCACATGAGGGTATTGGGAACCCTCTTGACTTATTACTTTGGCGTGTGTTAATTCCGAGTCGCAGGCTGGTGTGAGTGTGTTGTGTTAACAATGTATTATTTGTGTGTGTTGGGTGTGAGGGGTGGAGTTCCGGTCTAGGTTCTCCGGTCCTAAGGGTATCGGCAGATTGCTTTGTTTGGCCGATATCCCATTTAACGTGTGGGTCTGCGTGGGAGCCTTGTGTGCACACGAGGCGGTTCACGGAGGGTTACACTCATGCGGGCGACTCGTAATTAATGCACAATATTGGAAACAGTCTCGTAGGACTTAGCCGTGCCGGCATACCTAAGGAAGTGTGCTTTATCCGGTGGCAAAAAGGCGGTCCGACGTGTGGGTAAAGTTGTACACCCCTGCAGGGTTAAATCTATTCGAATAGCCAAGTCCTTGGTTATGGACACGTTTGGGGAAGTCTTTCGAGAGTTAGACTCAACCTTTTGGATTTCAAAATTAAAACTTGATGGGTAGCATTGAAAATGGTTTCTCATGCTATTGTTGTGTGCTGCAGGTGCAGCCACTTGTTTAGTTGTTGTCTAATGATAATTACTTATTGTTATTTAAAATATTCAAAATGTTTGCTCACTCGCCATTTAAATCTATTACACCGTATTCAAATTAAAGTATTGCTTTGCGCCGAAAAAGGAACTTTAGCCTTCTCCATTGAGTAGAGCCTGCATGTAGCTATGTATAGGCTTAGTAAATACTTGCGGAGTACATTCGTGTACTCACTGTTTGCTTTTGTTTACTAATCTGGACAGCAGGTATTGAGGCCGAATCGGGTAAGAAAGATGAGCAGGAACGTCAATTGCTAAGGTTTTAATCCCTAGTCGGTTGCCCTGAGGGTTATGGCAAGCCATTGGGACTCCATCGCTGACTAAGTTATGATTTTATTTCAATTCATTTATTGTTTTTCCGCTGTTATATGTTAATGGAGTTTTGGTGATTAATGACAAATCTAAATTATGAGACTAACATTTCATTGTTATACATATTGCTTAGTCTCATTTGGATATAAAGGTGAAAATCAAAGAGGTATGCTTTCGACATCATAATTCTTACATATTTAGCTACATTCCTCGGATCCAAAATATAGGTTAAACTTCACCAAAGGTTAATTTGAATATGTGCATATGACCCCATTACACATTTATGTATGCACACATTTAGGGAGTTCATTCTATATTTTGTGGTTTCATTAGTAATGATCCATATTATGCTCTTTCCACATAATTAAGGATCCTTACTTTGAAACATATCTGTGAATATATTTAACTTGCATAGTTAATATATTCATATGAGTATATAAGACTTATGTAGTCTAAGTATACTTATATGTGAGTATAACATAACTTGTATAGTTCATGTGCACTCACATATCCTTGAATATATCTAACTTGTGTAGCTAATATATTCATGTGTGTATATGAGACTTGTGTGCTCATATATCCTTTTGAGTATATACAACTTGTGTAGTAGTCATATACTCATACCTTTCTATATTCAATTACTTGCAATTGAAGTGATTATCATCAATTACCAATTTGAGAAAGATTGTGGTATCTTGTCCCAACCATTGTGAGTTAATGGTATGGTGTGGTAATTAATGATAACCACATTGTTGGAACTAACATTTTCTATGAGTTGGATGAAGTAGGTTATGTTCCATGAGGTTGACAGTTTGGGACGACATCATGTGTTGATGGTCATCAAGTCAAGAGCTTGGTGTAAAGGATGCATTATGTGTTGATGCGCATCAAGTTCAAAATGAAGGGAATCATCGTGTGTCGATGATGTTCATGAAGAAGATATGGTCATGTGTTGATCAAGTTAAAAGATGCTTCATCATGTGTTGATGAAGGGCAAGCAAAGGATGTCATCAAGTGTTGATGAGCATCAAGTCAAGAACCCGGAGTTGAAGCAAGGATGTGTCATATCAAGCTTCAAGAATATGCTTGACGAGGACATAATAATCATCATTTTATCTTTTATCTATAATTCTTATTATAGGTAAATATGAAGTCATGTAGACCCTGAGTATACCCCTTAATGTTATGAGGGAAGAGCCTAATGGGTGGTCGTAAGTTCTTCTACGACCACCCCATAGTCGTAAGTTATGCTCGACTACCCCCATAGTCGTAAGATATGCTACGACTATCCCATAGTCGTAAGTCTTGCTCGACTACCTCATAATCGTAGGCTCCTCTACGACTAGGTCAACTACGACCACCTTATGATCAAATAAACCTCTGAGACAAGTGGGTCTTATTGATTAAGGGATTCAAACATATCATCATACCGTTATTCTCGCGATGTAATGACACGTAATACTCCATTATCTCTCGATATATAGGCGGTTTAGCGGCGTGGAGGAGTTAATACACGGTGATTATTACCAGCGTGCGCTGCACGGGAGGTGATGAGGCGCCACTTTATCTGGAGTAATCGCTGGCTCCTTCACGCACTATAAAAGCGGCAATCGAGAAAGGAAGAAAAGATCAATCGGGCCATCGGGAATACAAGCACTATCTGTAATAGTCTTAGTTTTTCCCGATTGTTGAGAATACACTCAATACCACACACACACACGAGTAGGGTTGTTATTCTCTCCTGAGAAGGCCCGAACTCGTATAAAATCCCCGTGTCAATCTCTCGCGTGATTCCATTCTAGGAGACCCCGAATCAAACAATCTTACGTAAGTTCGGTTCTAAAACACCGCTGTGGCGCCGACCGTGGGGAACTTCCGTAATCTCTTGTCAACATACTCTCTGTTTTCCAAATATCATGCACTCATGGCGGGAGAATGGAGCGAGGAGAATTGGTTCGACTTGGCAGTCTGTGAGACGTCGACATGGATGCGGGATTCGATTCTGAACCAAGTGATGACTCATCCTATGGCATTTCGCCTCCGGGATCTTCCCACAGATCCAGAGACAATGTCGCGGTGGAATTGAGGAGGATCCTTATCCCTCACAACAAGACGCCCAAGAGAGGAATCTACCCACTCAAAGGACAAGGGTCAATCGACCAGACCGACCAGTGGACTCACGACCTGACGAGAGTTTTTCCTCGAAGTGTCCAAATCCCCTAAGGCGGTCCGACTTGGTGAGGCAAGCTCGAAGCCACAGTGCAGGACTTCAGGCAAGATCTCGGTGATCCTCTCTCTCCGGATGACGCTAGAGAGAGCGGGATCAAGCATGCTTTTCCTACAAATTCGACCATCTCTCACATGAGATCACACTGCCGACGAAGACGGTTATAACCCGAACTTCCCTACCGGAGGATTATCGCAAGTCGCCAGATGGTGTCTCTCGACGACTCCTCAGCGGAGAGGCCTCGGCGCAAGTGAGAATCGTCAACGGAGGTCTTCGTCCTTCCTCGAGATCAAGATCACTCTTCTAGAGACCGAGATGGAGACTCTTCCAG
The DNA here is from genome assembly GCA_036346405.1 of Phyllostachys edulis. Classification (NCBI taxonomy): domain Eukaryota; kingdom Viridiplantae; phylum Streptophyta; class Magnoliopsida; order Poales; family Poaceae; genus Phyllostachys; species Phyllostachys edulis. The sequence goes on from JAYEVD010000309.1 coordinate 7,888, forward strand.
AAAACCACACGCCGCGCTCGCGGACGTTAAGGAGCGCCACCAGCTGGGGACACGACCAACACCTTCATGAAAGCAAAGGAAATCCTCGACATTCTCGCAGACTTCATTGAGGCGCCTCAAGAGTCCGACATAGAAGCTCTTGAGGCTATTCGACGGAAGAAAATTGAAGCCCAGAAGAATCTATCTGGGCGCATCCAATATCGATCGAAGGAAGCTCAAGAACTTTAGTATATCAATGACTTGCTCGAGAATCCAACTCAAGAGCTAGCTCGAGCACCAGGCTACGACCTATTCGTTGAAGAGATCGCACAAAGGCTTCGGAACACGATGGCAAGGCTGGAAGTGCCTCGCCGACATCATTCAGGAAGTCATAGCAATACGACTTCTTCGGCTACCAGTCGATCGAACATATCGCCACGGAGGAATCGACGCAACAGTAAGTCGCATCGATCATCTATTCGTAGAAATGTCTTTTGAACGACTGATGATCAACAAACCCCTCGGAGAAGTGATCGCTCACCATTCCGACATGGGAATCTGCGAAGAGATAAACTACGAGTATTCCCTCAGAAGATCGAGATCTATCATAGGTCCGGTCAACCTATTATTGGGTATCGTCGAGTACGACCACCGATGATATCAACCCTTCTTTCCCGCAGGAGGCGTCAAGAATTCATTCTTGGATGTCGGGCATTCTCGCCGATCTCCGAAGCCGTTCATTGCCACCTCGTTTCGACCGGTGAACATGGAGAAGTTTGATGGTTCCCAAAATCCCATCGAATTCCTTCAAATCTACTAGCAATTTGTCCGAAAGAAGCAGGAGGAGGAGAGCATGTAATGGCAAATTATCTTCCAAGCGTGCTCGAAGGATCCGCTCGATCGTGGTTCTTGAATCAACCACTCGAGTCGATTTACTCTTAGCAACACCTCTGCGACCTTCTATTGGCAAATTTCCAAGGCACTTACAAGCGCCACGAAAGGAGGATGACTTGCACCGATGAGACGAATGACAACGAGACCTTGCGCCAATTCATCAAGCGCTTTAGTCGGTTCAGTAACTCAATTAGGAAGTTTCGATTCATCTCACATCGAGCATTCAAGCCAGGAGTCCGTAGTAGGAGAATAACAGAGACATTGCTTTAAACCCACCTATACTTCTTAGAACTCTTCGAGATGGTCGATCGATATGCCAACGCTTCGAGGCGGTCGAGTGGAACAATACAATAGATCGAGAAGACAATACCTCTCGAGAGCCAAAGCGACATTGGTAAGAAGAAGGATAAAAAGCAAAAAGTCCAAGAACAAGGCGAAGGGTCAAAACTCCAAACCGGTGGTTCCAAGGAGGTATTGGTCGTGAATGATAAAGAACCACGCACATCAAGCCGCACTCGACAGAGGCAAAGGTAAGCGCCCGATCGGAAAAATGATAAGCCTAGGTGGTGTCCTTTCCATAAAAAGGAAGGGCATGATCTTCAGAATCGCGGGTCTTCCAACTAAAGCTTGAAGACTACTACAATGGCAAAGGACCACTTCCCACTCTCGAACAGTAGGTCAAACAAGTGGTCATAAATCTTGGATGACGAAGAGGAGATGTCGTTCGGGATCCGCAACACACCATCGAACACATCTACGGGATCATCGGCATATGAATCAAAGCGACGACTTAAGGTCTGCGAACGTGAGGTAAACTCCATAGATCCTCCTCTCGTCAATAAATTATCGGTGGTCAAGTCACTATCTCTTTCGAGAAGAGTGATCGCCCGATTCCTTCGACTTCGACGTGTCGATACCTAATCGTGGTCGAACCCACCATCAACAATTGTCGGGTCAATCGAGTTTTGGTTGATGGTGGAAGCTCGTTAAATATTTTATTTACGAGTGCTCTAGATGACATGCAAGTACCGGGACCAAAGTAAGACCGTGACGATACTCTTTCCATGGGATCGCATGGGATCTTCGACCAAACCGATTGGTCAAGTTTTCTTCCTTTAACATTTGGTTCACCAAGTAATTTCGAGACGGAGAAAATCTCCTTTGATGTGGTCGATTTCGATTTAAGATATAACGCCATACTCGGACGACCAACTTTGGCAAAATTCCTAATGGCTACTCATTATGGATATCAATGTATTAAGATGCCAGTCCCAAAGGAGTAATCACAATCCATTGTGACAAGAAGATGGCGATACCGCGATCGCCGATCCTCGAGATGGTAGGACAAATACCAACTCGGGAAGAAAGTCACCTTCGACTAGCAAGTCGGGCCTAAAGTCGCACCAAAGCCGAACGACAAAGTCAAAGAGGTTCCTCCGACGCAGAGGAGCCTCAAGATCGCTCGACGGGATACTTCCGACCCCAAATAGGAAGACGCCCTCATCACCTTCCTCCGAGCTAACGCAGATGTATTAGCAGCAAGCATCCGACATGCCCGAGTCCCTGTGGAGGTGATCGAGCACAAAGCTAGCTTTACGGCCGACAAAGTACCAGAAACAAAAATTGCGGAGATTTGCCTCGATCGACGAGATGCTATTAAATCGAATTGGATAAGCTACTTAAAGCGGCCTTTATAAGAGAGGTCAACCATCCGTAATGGTTGGCTAACCTCGTAATGGTTAGAAAGTCAAATGGCAAATGGCGATGTCGAGACTTTATCGATCTTAATAAAGCTTGTCCAAAAGACGATTTTCCTTTACCTCAGACGATCGGTTGGTTGACTCTCACTGCGGGTTGTGAAATGTTAAGTTTTTAGACGATATTCGGATACCACCGGATCAATATGTGTCTAGACGATGAAGAAAAGACCGCATTTATTACACCATTTGGTATATTTTGTTATGTCAAAATGCCATTTGGTCTAAAAAATGCGGTGCTTTTTTCAACGCTTGATGCAGTAACTTTTTCATCTCAATTAGGCCAAATCTAGAAGCCTATGTTGATGATCTAGTTGTCAAAAGCATCAAGAGACTTAATCATATTACGACCAAGAAGAAACGCTCGACAATCTCGTAAAACATCGCTTAAAACTTAATCTCGAGAAGTGTGTATTTGAATCTCTTTGAAATTGCTTGGATTCCTAGTATCAATACGAGGAATCAAGCAAATCAAAAGATAAAAGCCATTTTAGAAATGCGCCTCCAACTACGGAAAGAAGTCGAGAAACTCACTTTGGGTGCATGGCGGCTTTAAGTCGTTTCATCGCACGATCGGGAGAAAAGGGACTACCTTTCTTTAAACTTCTAAGGAAACACGAAGGTTTTGAGTGGTCGAAAGAGGCAAACGCCGCGCCTTTGAGGATGTCAAGAGGTACCTTACGAGTGCTCTATTCGGTCTCTCGAGGCCGTAAGAAACGCCTTGGTTTACCTAGCTGCCACGCCATAGGCAAGAAGCGCAGAGTGGTCGAGAACGTGAAAATGTACAACGACCGGTCTACTACGTAATGAAGTTTTACACGGACCTAAGGAGCGTTACCTCAGTCCAAAAGCTTCTATATGCCCTCCTCATGTCTTCGAGGAAATCATGCATTATTTTCAAAGCGCACAAACTAGTCAGGTTGCCCGAGTTTCCCTTGGGAGCGATCCTCCGTAATAGGGAAACAATGGGCACATGGCAAATGGTCGGTCGAACTTGGGAGTTCGACATCCATTTCGTGTCCCGAACGACCATTAAATCCCAGATCTTGGCGGACTTTGTCGCCGAATGGACAAATCTGAACTCGCTCAGATCCCAAGACGATTCCCACGACCAATGGATCTATGTACTTTGACGGTCGCCACTTTAAGTGGCTCTGGGTCGGGTGGTCTGGTATCTCCTAACGGAGAGACCTTAAAGTATGCCATACAATTAAACTTTCGGGCCACTAATAACGTGGCGTAGAATCTGAGGTTTGCTAGTTGGTATACGAGCATGAAGCGCCTCGATTCGCCGACTACTCGTGAGAGGAGACTCTCAACTAGTCGTGAATCAAGTCAAGAAAGAGTACCAAGGTTTCTAACCCGACAATGTCTCGGTACTTATCGGAAGTGCGTAAGCTAGAAAAGCATTTTTAGGTTTCGAGGCACAATTCATCCTCGAAGGATAATTTCCTCGCAGACCCGACTTGCTCGAATAGCTTCTTCCCGATCTGAAGTACCAAAAGGAGTCTTCTTGAACAACTCCAGAAGCCTTCTCTGGTCGACGAGCCAGAGACACCTCCTATTGAGACAGCCTCTCTAGAGTACGAGGATACATGGATGGTGCCCATCTATGATTATCTTCAAAAGGGTTCTGTACCCGAAGACGATCTCGAGGCAGATCGCTTATCCCGAAAAGCCAAAATGTATACTTTGGTCGAAGGAGTTCTCTATAAAAGGGGTACTCAAGGGGTGCTCATGCGATGCATTCCGCAGAGTGAAGGATTAACACTCCTTCACGACATACATGGTGGCATCTGTGGAAATCATGCTTCCTCTGTAACGCTATTTCAAGGCTTTTGACAAGGTTTTACCGCCAACAGCCCTATACGATGCTAAAGAGTTGGTTAAAAGTGTGTCCAAAGGCGGCTTCATAGCAGCAAATACACCAACCAGCTCGGGCATTACAAACAATACTCTATCTTGGCCTTTTGCAACCTGGGGTCTTGATATCTCGGGACCGTTCCCCAAAGCTCTGGAGGTTTGAGTTCCTTTTGTGGCTATTGATACGCTCACAAAATGGATTGAAGTCAACTCGTGGATGGGATAACAACTAAGCGGCAAAACGGTTTATGATGAGATGCGTAATTACTCGATTTGGAGTACCGAGTCGAATAATTACGATAATGGTAAGCAATTTTTGAGCGCAAAATTTCGTGAATTTTATGATGAGTTGGGTACCAAGTTGTGTTATGCTTGGCCCATCCCCGAGTAATGGGGCGATTGAACGTGCAAACGGCCAAATAATGAGAGGAATTAAGACTCGAAGTTTTCGACCACTAAATCAAACGCTCGGGGCTTGGGTACAAGAGTTACCCTCTCAGATATGGGCGATTCAGACAACTACCAGACTCACAGGAGAAACACCTTTCTTTCTAGTCTTGGCTTTGAAGCCATGCTTCCTTCGGAACTAAAGATACGGTCAACACGAGTGAAACATTCACAGACTCCAACCAGAACAAATTCGAGCAGATGATATTAATCTACTTGAAGAAAGGAGAAACCAGGCCCTAATTCGCTCGGCGGTCTACCAACAAGCCTGCGAAGATACTACGATCGAAGGTCCAACCTCACACCTTCTTTGTCAGAGGTGACTTGGTATTGAGGCTTTGCCAATCCAAGTCTAATCGGAACAAACTTTCTCCCAAGTGGGAAGGTCCTTACACGTTGGTCGGGTTACTCGTCTGAATTCGATGCGATTGGCAATGGAAGATGGCCATGTTCTCTCGAATTCTTGGAACATCGACCCGCCACGCAAGTTCTATGTGTAACCAATCATTAGGACAATAAAGACTCGGGTTTTTCTATCTCTATTGTCTTCTCTTTGAGTAGTGCTTTCATAATTTTTCGACTATGTTTCAAACACCCAGTTTTCTTTACTTCGGTCGCAAGGCGATAACACCACCTAGTCGAAGCCTCTCCTCTCTCGCATGTGGTCCACGCCCACTAGAAGGAGCTTCCTAGTGTCATCTCATTACTCGCTTTTGTTGCCAACACAAAGAACTGGGTTTTATTTAGTTGAAATTTTTTTGAAGGCCAACTCCTTTCACCTTAGATTATTTCTTCACTTCATTTTTGAAAAATATTCTAAGCAGAGTGCACTTTTTAAGATTTATTGACTACCTTTGGTGTATTCAATTCGCCTTAACTAAGTCGGAGGAAGAAACACATCTAGTCGAAGTCTCTCCTCTCTCGCACGTGGTCACGCCCACTAGAAGGAACTTCCTAGCATCGTTCAGATTTCCAACTCTTGATAACAGGCGGACTTATTGAATCCTCCAAAGAAGGGCTAACGAATTTTTGAAGTTCTCTCGATGTTTGTTTAACTCAAGTTGTTGTTCTCGATTTAATTAATCTAGTCGGAGATGTTAACATTACCTAGTCGAAGCCTCTCCTCTCTGCGTGGTCCTACCCACTAGAAGGAACTTCCTAGTGTCAATTGCTATCACTCTTTCGACCAAAGGCATGACAATTGGGGCCAAATACTACAAGTTAAACAAACCTCTCTGTTTTCAGAAACCCTTTCTAAAGACTATTTACTTAGTTTGTCTAAACAAACTCAGCAAATAGTCGGGGGCTAGGATAATTTGATTTCAATTCTTAGTCTTTAAATTCGTTAATTATCTTTTGAGTTACTAACTACTCGACAAGATGATTTGCAGGAGACAAGACTATTTACTTAGTTTCAACAAACTAAACAAATAGTCGGGGCTAGGATAAAGTCATTAATTTGACTTCAATTTTTAGTCTTTAAAATTGTTAATTATCTTTTGAGTTACTAACTACTCGATAAGATAATTTGCGAGGAATCAAGATGGATCGATATTACATCAACAAAAGCTTGTTTTTTCACAGGTTTATTACAAGCTACTCTGAAGAGGGAGATCCCAACCGCATCTCCTCTGAAACTTTCCTACTAACCGATTGCATCTCCTCCATCGACGTCTTCCTTCGCTTCAGAGCGATAAGTCGGCCGAGAGGTTGCACATTAAGGTTGGGGTCATGAGCTTTAAGTTTTGCTAATGCATAACTATCGCAGCTTCGACCGCTTCCTTTATCGATTGAGCTTGGTTGGCCTTCAGAGTAGTCACTAGATCTTGCAAAGTCCCGACTTGATCCCCAATAGTACTTATGTGAGCGGTTATCGTATCATCTTGAGGAGTCTTTCTCTCACTATGTAGCTCACCAAGCACATTGTTCAGGAGCGTGATGTCGCCTTGAAGTTTAATCTTCATTGCTTCCATCTCCTGTTGGGTACAAGTCGAAGCCTCGCGAAGCTTTTTGTTTTCGACCACTTGTTCTAAAAAGAATAAGATTGGCCAAACAAAGATAAACTTCTAGAGGAAAAGAAAAGAAAAATAATCACGGGTAAAAGAATTTCTTACCCACTAGTCGAGAATCCAACTTCTTGACCTCTTCATTATGGGAAGCAACGGTCTCAAAGATGTTTTTTCTCCCATGATCTAATGTCCTCTGTGATTCTTCTTTGCAATAAGGACGATCCGTTATAAATCATGGTTTTTTCCGTGATTTCAGTCTCGAGCCTTCCCAATTCAAGATCCATTCCTAGAAAAGGAGTGGGAGTAAGAAAAGGGAAATAACTCGTAAAGGACTGCAGGTAACGAATTACTTACCTGATATTCGAAGTTCTCGGCGCCTCAAGATCTTGATCTTTATTTTTGGACATACGAGTAAGCTCGTGAATGATCAAGTTTTTCTTTGACTTCATTCTCGAGCTTTTCATCTCATCTTCTTTTTCCGAAAAGAAGCGAGAGTTAGATAAAGATCAAAGTCGAAGCGCCTTAAGTTCAAGACTTCATCGTTTATTCCTTCCGCAATTTTGCTTGCGAATTGGCTTTTTAAGTTTCCCCAAAAGGAATTCTACTTTTTCCCATAGCTTTTTGACTCCTCTTTTTCATAATCGAGCGAGTCGGCTAAGGTCTTTTCGCCACCGCTCAACCTGCAAAGGATAAAAGTGAACATAAGCATTGGTCAATCGGTTGTAAGTTCTTCTACAACCATCGACCTAGTCGTAAGTTTTTCTACGACAAAATCTCATGGTCGTAAGTTCTTCTACGACCATCACCTATTCGTAAGTTCTTCTACGAACAAAGCCACTAGTCGTAAATCTTTAACGACCAGTACCTAGTCGTGAGTTTTTCCATGACAAACCCCGTAAGCACTATATAAGTAGTCAAAAATGATTATGAAAAATAGTGATTTACCACCTCTCTGCCTGTTTGTAGAGTTCCTCTTTTTCTTGTCGCAGCTCTAGAAGTTGTCGATGATATTCACCGACAACGGCGATTTGCTCTATGGCTTTACGCAAAAGACAAGACAAGGAGAAATAAGAGAAGATTATACTGTATGTATAAGTATCATCAAATACTTACAGTCATGGTTGATCGAGCAAATATTGAGTAAACCGGCTCTAGGTGCTTCACTCGTCCACTCTCTCAACTTGGTCCCACCAAACCTTCTCAAGGCGCCATTATCAAAAGTGTTCCTCTATTGGGAATGTCTTTGGGATGGGGGACTCGGGTATAGATCTAAAGCGTAAGACCCCACTATGGAAGTAGGGCTAAAGAAATCGTAAGTAAATTGAAGTACTCTTCATCTTCCGATTCTGAAATTGTAGTTTCTCTTTGGGTACCGGGAGGGAGGTCTGAACGATTTCCTTCCCCGCGGTGGTCAGCACATCACCACATTGGGCGAGGAAGCCTGCGACTTCTTCTGCTGGTCCCACGACCACGTTAGTGGTCATGGCGACTATCTCGGTTGTCGTAATCACGCCTCAATAGGTGTAGCCGCCACCTCGAGAGTAGTAGCCGCAACCTCGGTGGTCATGGCGGTTACCTCGGTGGTTGTAGATGCCACCTCAAGAACTATGGCCATCGCCTCGTTGGCCATAGCTACGACTTCGGCGGTCGTGACAATCGCCTGAGCCAACGACTTCTTCTACCACTGGCCGAGGATGATCCATCGACCACTTCCTTGTTGTCTCTCCAAAGGTGGAGAGGTAGCAATAGGCTTCTCAACGGAAGCATTCTGGGTGAAGGAGTCGGGCTAAAAACAACAAAAGGATAGCAAGTCAAATTGTGGAAAGCAAAAGGTAAATCTTCGTTTTACACTTTAGCTTGTTTCACATACCTCTGCGTTCGGACTTAATCGAAACTTTGGAGCCATCTTCCGATGGAAGAATTCTTTGACTTCTTTTATACGACCACGCCCGGTCGTAGTTCGTTGGGGAATAGGTTCATCGTGACCACGTCTGGTCGTGAGTCTTGAACAGGACCATCTCTATGGTCTCTTGACTTTCCGGAGGACCGAGATCGGTCTCGATCACTCCAAGAGCGGCGCTACCCTCAAGCAGTAGGCTCATTTACCGATCAAGATTGTCCTTCACAAAGACATAAACTCCTTCCGGTTCTCCTTTTCTAGTTGCTTGACAAATCTAGAAGTGGCGTAAAGCTGAAAGCTTTCTTGTCGTAATAAAAGGTACCTTGGCCTTGCGAGGTTTGCGCTTAAGAGGTTCATTGCTTGACCTCCTCGGCTCAATTTGCTTGACCTCGGCTTCAAGCTGCGGCTATGTCACCACAGTTTTGGCAGAGGATCCGGTCAAGGGCTAGAACTCGAGCTTGTTCTCCTTGTCGTGGCTCTTGTAAGTCGACGTCTCTTGGGACGGAGGAGTCGAGCCTTTGTTTTTGTCAACTCGCACCGATCGTTATCAAGATAGCCTTCTTCGTCGTCCCGACGATTTTCCATACCTACTTTCTGTAAAGCAAAACAGAAAAAGAAGAATTACTAACTAGTCGTAAGATCTTCTACGACCAGTATCAAGTCGTAAGTTTTTCTACGACCTTTCTTCGACCGTAAGATTTTCTACGGTCACTACTAAGTTGTAAGTTTTTCTACAACATTTCTCGAGTCGTAAGTTCTTTCTACGACTATAAGTTCCTAAGGATGAAATCAACTTTTGATTACCTTTAGGCGCTCAACCTTTTCTTCTGCGGATAAAACCGCAATAATTTGAGGAACCGCCACACTAGGTGACGGGGGCTTCTCACAAATAAGTTTGACTCGAACGTCAATCTCTGCTTGTGAAAGATCTCAGATAAAAGCAGATAAAGGAATTCTTTAAACAACTTTGCGTAAAGACCAAACCGAGAGCTAAGTCGAAAAATTACTTACCTCCCTCGTAGTCCCCGGTGGGTCTTTTGGCCCGTGTACCTCCACATAGGAGGCACTCGTTTCTTCAAAGGACTAATTCGACGTGTGATGAAATCCTTCACCACATGCCATCCAAATAACCCTCCGCTTTCAAATCCTTGATGGCTTGAATATAGGGGCAATTGATTGATATCCCGGGAATCGAATCCTCAGAAGCTTTTTTTGGCAATTCTTCCTTCAAGGAAAGATCTTCGGAGGTGACTTTCCAGTAAAACCACCTCTTCCTCCACAACGGCCATGAAGACCGAGTGAACATCTGAATATACTCCTTCGACTTCCCGTCATGGAGCTTCAAACCACAACTTCCAGCTATTCCAGATTGTCGAGCCATTCCGTAGAAATACTGAAAAAGCTCAAGATCCATTTGGAATTCCAGTGCACGCCTCACACAGCGGATATCTGAATACGCTCAGCATGGTGATGGAATTAGGACCAAGGTTCACCAATTCCACTCCAAAATGCTCGAGTATCAATGTGAGAAAGGGGTGAGTAGGTAATCGAAGACCACACTCACAATACGCCTGGAAGATGGGGATTTGTCCTTCCTCCCCCGACGGCCATTGCTGCTTATGCGCCGGGAACCACTCCACAAGAACTTTCTCTGGAATCTTCCCAGCATTGACAAGGGTTTGCATCTTCGCCGTATCCATCTCCGACTCGGCCCATTCAAACTCTCCGGCCATTTTCTCGAGAAAGAGGAGATTTTCGATTGAGTTGGTGGCGAGAAGACAAGAACTTGATGAACAAGAGAATGATTTGGGGAAAGGTAAGATCTTAGGTTTTACCCTCAGAGGTATTTATAACCACGAACCTTAAGCCGAGGCGTGACATTCAAGGGTCGCCTTTGTCTCGGAACCGCTTCAATGCATGAGTTAAGCTGGACGTCGCTTGAGATTCCCCGGTGTCCGCCGAGAAAATCAGGTTTGCGTTTACACCTCAAGCAAAATTACTTCCTTGGTTAGATCTTTTCAACCAAAGGAAATGATAATCGGAAAGTTCTTTCTTCCGATCACTATACTACGACCACCTCGTGATCGTAGGAATGCTTTTACGACTACTTGATGGTCGAGGTAATTTTCTTGACCAAGCATATTTACGGTCAAAGTAGTATACAATCGAAGAGTTTTTCCTTCGACTATTTTTCTACGATCCTCTCATGGTCGTAAGACCATCTATAACTCCTTTACCAAGTAAGTTGCTTTCACTTGAAGCTTGGGGGCTAGATGACGAGGACATAATAATCCTCATTTTATCTTTTATCTATAATTCTTATTATAGGTAAATATGATGTCATGTGGACCCCGAGTATACCCTTAATGTTATGAGGAAGAGCCTAATGGGTGGTCGAAGTTCTTCTCGACCACCCCCATAGTCGTAAGTTATGCTACGACTACCCCCATAGTCGTAAGATATGCTACGACTATCCCATAGTCGTAAGTCTTGCTACGACTACCTCATAATCGTAGGCTCCTCTACGACTAGGTCAACTACGACCACCTTATGATCAAATAAACCTCTGCATAAATGGGTCTTATTGATTAAGGGATTCAAGCGATCATCATCTGTTTGTTATTCTGCGAAGTAATGACACGTAATACTCCATTATCTCTGATATATAGCTGTTAAGCGACGTGGAGGAGTTAATACACCGGTGATTATTACCAACGTGCGCCCGTTACGGGAGGTGATGAGGCGCCGCTTTATCTGGAGTAACTGCCGCTCCTTCACGCACTATAAAAGGCGGCAATCGAGAAAGGAAGAAAAAAGATCAATCAGACCATCGGGAATACAAGCACTATCTGTAATAGTCTTAGTTTTTCCCCTGATTGTTCAGAATACACTCAATACCGCACACACACAGGAGTAGGGTTGTTATTCTCTCCGGAGAAGGCCTGAACCTGTATAAAAATCCCCGTGTCAATCTCTCTGCGTGATTCCATTCTAGGAGACCCCCCGAATCAAACAATCTTTACGTAAGTTCGGTTCTAAAACACCGACAATGCTAAAGGCAAAGGTATGGCTAGCTATGGCTAAAGATGTGTTCCTAGTCTTTTACCAGTCTCGGTGTTTGGTTGGGAGACCGGATTGCTAGTATAGGTCGCCGTACTATTAAGAGGGGTCTTTGACTAGTAGCTTAAGTTAGTCATGTATTGATGGCTCATTGTGTTTGCTCTAGCTCACCTTAACATGTTGCCAAATATTTGCAAATGTGTTTTGCAAATAGGTGCGGCTCATGAATATTCCTTGTAGCATGTGACTTAGTTTGCGAATATGTTTTGCAAATGGTTTAAGTCCATGTACCTAATTCCTTGTGGTATTGATTCTAAAAGTTGGCAAACGTGTTTTGCAACTTGTTGAGAATCATGCCTTGAACTTGTGTTTGCATCACGTATTAATTTGGCAAATGTGTTTTACAAAATTGAGTTGAAACGTATGCAAATTATGCTTTCTGTTGAAAAACGGTAGTACCGGCATGTGTTGCGCGGAACTACCGCTTCGCGGTATAACCCATGGTTCCTTGGCGGAACTACCGCACTTGTTGAGCATGTGTTGCTCTGAGGTGGTGCGGTAGTACCGGAGTGGATATCGTGGAACTACCATTGAGAGGTAGTACCGGCTCTGTGTGTGCGGTACTACCGCACGCTCAGAGGTCCCCGTGTTGGAGCGGTATGGAAATTTCAAGATGGCGTTGCATTTTGGACTTGGTTTGTTTCGGACGGCGCGGCGGTCTGCGGCGCCGTCGCGCTGGTATTTGACGGCTCGCGGAACTACCGCTCATATGTTGGTGGTACGTATTTTCCAGAACCGATACATTTTGGTCATTAGCGATTTCATGAGCATGAGTTGCTCTCTCGGTTGAGCGGTAGTACTGCTTGATGCTTTGTGCTTGATATTACCTACTGGCGGAACTACTAGTGTATGTGTTGGCGGTAATCTGAAGCCCTTTTGCAACTAGCTAGTTTTAGCCATTCTTGTGCTTCATGTAAGTACGGCCATTAGTTGGCGGTACTACCGATTGTCCCGTTATTTTCAGGGACTTTGCTTCCAACGGCTAGTTTGGTTGTGTGGGCTATAAATACCCACCTTGGCCTTGTGTGGAAGGCTGCTGGTTGCGTGATAGTCATATCCAAGTGTTGTAGCTGTGTGCTAGACACTCTTAGAGCTAAGAGCAAGCCCTCTCTAGTCTAGTGTGCATGTGTTGCACTTAGTGAGTGATTGAGAGCAAACCCTAAGTGCATGTGTTGCCTTAGATTGTGGATTTCGTATCCATAGAGCTTTGACACTTGATTGGTTCAAGTGAGAGTTGGAGACTTGTTACTCTTGGTGTTTGCCGACACCTAGACGGCGTGGTGGCGTTGTTGCGCCGGTGAGCTTCTCAAAGAAGATTGTGAGAAGACCCGGGCGGTTTGTGAGTGGTGTGGTGCTCGCCATCTCCGGAGTGGAGGAAAGAGCAACCCTAGTAGAGCGAGGTGTTTGTTCGGTTTGGAACCGGTCCAAGTGGATGGACTTACCTCGGAGGCGGGTGCTCATTTCGTGGAGCCGGTCCAATTAGTTTGGACTTGCCTCAACGTGGATTAGGGGAGACCGGCAAGTCTCCGATCACCACGGTAAAACATCACCGTGTCTATTGTGGTTTGATCTCTTGTGTCTCACTATTGCATTTATATTCATTGAGTATGAATGCTTGATTTACATTGTGCAATTTACATTACTTGTATGTGTATGATTGCTATCATTTATATTGTCTCATATTGTTGGTGCACTTAGTTGAACCTAGTTGATTTAGGCCTTAATTGTGCAAAACCGTATTTGTACTAGCTTCCGCTTTAGAAATTGGTTTTAGACAAAGAAGTTTTTAAAACGCCTATTCACCCCCCTCTAGTCGGCCTCCTCGATCTTACACCGGGGCGGTTACCTTTTTCTTTGAGCAGCAGTCGTCGACCGAGCCATCACTTCCTTGGTCGCCGCTGCCGCCTTCCTCGTTGACGTCGCCTTGCTGGGCCTCCTAAGCCACCGGCGGCCAGATCCGATCTGGATCGGGCAATGTTGGCGAGCTCTGCCTCGACTCCCGAGCCACAACGGCAGCAGAGAGAGGGGGATGAAGGGGCGGAAGCGGGGAGGACACCGCTTGAGAGGATGGCGGACGCGGTGGAGGAGTTGTACCGCCTCCGCGACACCTTCCCCTTCATCTCGGACTCCATCCAACTCCAGATCCGAGCTCTTTCCGCTCGACCACTGCCGATCCGACGCTTGCCCTCGTCCTGCCCGTCCTTGCCCGGCGACCTGGGTCTCTTTGTCAGCGCCAGGTCATCTCCCAGACAGATCTGGCCGCCCCGACCTGCTGCCGCCCACATCCGCTCGGCCAGGCGAAAGCACTCCTTCCTCTTGGGCAACTGTCTCCACACTGCTTCCTCGGCGACAGCTCCATGGCAGCAAGGCCAAATGGGAGATCGAGAAAACAGAGAGAGAATGGGGGTGGTCAGTGGTGTTGGTGTGGATTGACTACGGGGAGTTCATGGAGATAAGAGGTGGAGTTGAGCCAGGGCGGATAGCTGATCTGGTCTAGCCAGGCCGGAGAGATGATTTGGTCTAGCTTGGCCGGAGCTGTTAATTAGTTTTTTTTCTCCTTAGTGTCGTTTTTTCCGCTGCATCCATCCAAATCCGTACCACTCAATTTTTGAGTTCGTCTAAGCTATACGAGTCCACAAATTTATTGTCAGTCATAGAAGTATAGGAATTGCCTTATGCATGGCAGCAGCCGCCGCTCCCGCTCTTTTTTCTGAGGCGCGTGCAGATCGTAGAAGTCGTTATGATGCCGCCGCTTGCTTAGCCGTCGCCTCGAGCTTCTAAGGCCGCCGCGCTTCTTTAGCGTCGCCGCCGTCTTAAGTTTCGATCTGCGCTGTCATGTTTCCACCTATTCCTATTCGGTTTGATTTGACAGCTCTCTCTATTCATGTTGGTTTATCATCTTCTTCGTCGTGTTTCCGCGGTTGACTTTCTCAGCCCCTGCACCTTGTGATTTATGGGTTGTTGCACGACCCCAGATGGAGGGGATCTTTTGATACTCGACATATTTTCCAAGAGCTGCATGTTACGATGATATTATCAAGATTCAGACTTCGGATTTTCCATATTTTAGTGTCAACCCTTTTCAAATGCAATACTATTGCATACGTCTTGCATTTGATGGGGGAGGGTGTTAGAATAGGTGTTAGAATATGGACTCTTTTATATTTTCTTATATGTCCTTTGTATTACTTTATCTGCATATGACATGCACCATTGTATACTCTATATATATTGTCTATTGGGTCTTTTCAATATACACATAATATTCATAACAATACTTATATACTTATTTGTCAAAACCACCACCACTTCAATGACATATCAAACAAAACTACCCTTGTTTTTGTCGAGGGATGTCAAGTGACCCATTTTTGATAGTTTCCAGGCTGTTCTTGATGGTTTTACAATTTAGGGTTGAAAAAAAATCTGGGCCATAGTTTTCCCCCTCTCTCTCGTCTACGACACACGGTATGTAAACCACCTCTCCGGAAACGAATCCTCCGACGTTGCTAAGCAATGTCACGGATGAACAGTTCGTGACATTGCGTAACATCCGTTGGATCGAAAAACAACAGGCAATATTAAAGTACTGTTACGAAAGCACTGTTCAAAAAATATCGTTCACAAATCTTTGCTGTGAATCTTTGTAGTAAGATCTTTATTATATCAGAAGAATAGATATAATCTGTCCTCCCAGATCAAACGGTCCAGATTTTTCAAATGTCACCGGAAGCCACCCGATTGCCGTGGCACGGGCAGTCAGGCACAACACGGGAAGGGGAGGGGAGGCGAACCAGGCGATGGAGTCGTATTTCTATTTCCCATGCGTGCGAGTGTACGCAGGCACGCATGCTGCATCCCATCGGCAGCAGGATCAGATCATATCGTAGGTGACTTCATTCGCTGCCTTCTCGGCGCCTTCACCTGTCAGCAGCTCTGCTCAGCTCACCTCCTCGACGCGTCTCCTCCAGCTCGTCCCTCTCCACCATTACTGGTTGCTCTTCCGTGCAGCTGCAGGGAGGGGCGAGCTAGCCAGAGATGGGGAATCGCACTAGTCGCATCGCACAGCTGACAGGCACACACATCAGCCGTACGATTCCCCACGGACCAGCCCGGCCGCTGCTGCCGGAGGTGGGGCCGACACGTCACGGAGCTCTAAGTAGGTAGGCCGGCAAGGGCTTGCTACGTCTACGTGAATCTCTACCTACCCTGTCTGCTCTCCTGCTCTAGCTTTGCAGTAGCACGCGTTCTGCTACTCTAGAGATGCTGCTAATCACATCCATCGTCAGTCAGATCATGCTGTTGTTACTTAGGGCTCAACAGCTGCTACGAGTATTACTGTAATAAGAGCTCTTGAGATTTAGGATCGGGATCCTGGTGCATAGTGTCCTTTCATTAACACTTTTCACTCGTTAGATGGATCACGGAAATCGATCGCTACAGTACAGTCTAAACAGTGTTATGTTACAGTACTACACAAACTACTGTTTGTACATTTGAAACGACTGTTGTGCAATGATACTATGCAGTATTGCCAAGGACGGGGATCATTGAGATTTATATTTCTATGCAATGGAATGGGTTACATAGTGTATTTATTATCGTTTTTAGATATATCACATGAGAGAGGAGGAGAGAGGGTATATATCGTCTATTCCTAAAGAGACTGTTGTATATGCGAAACAAGACATGATACATTAATCTATTGACATATAGATCCGTTTTAAAGAAAAAATAATAAAATATATATGTTGAAGAGTTGATATAGACTATCTATTAGGCATCTCCAATAATGCATTTATTGTCGTCTCTTAGCTATGCTATGTCAATAAAATCCTACGTGGAGGGGAGAGAGGGAGGAGGGAGAGCACATGTCGTCTCTTCCTGAAAAGACTGTCGTGCACGCGAAACACGACACGATACATTAATCTACTCTAATTGTCATGTAGGCCGTTTTAAAGAAAATTTATAAAATATAAATGTTGGAGAGTGCGTTAAGAGACTATCTATTGAAGATGTTGTCTCTAAAGATGATGCAGTATATGTTAAAGATAATATTATCTCTAACTATTGGAGATATCCTTAAAATATTATATCTAAAAATGATATAACATATATTAGAAACAAAGTTATCTCCAATAGACAATGCAGAGAATTCAACGGAAACCACCGCTACCGCTACTCCTATTTCCAAAGCGAGAGTACTGAATTTGTGAGCTGGGCTGAATGGCTGATGATGTAGTTCCCTTCGGTTTTGCGGGACACGTCTGCCAGTGAGCGTATTATGGTTTTTCCGGTATCATACATGAGGAGCGCCCTGCAATTACGCAATCCAAGAGGGCCAGGTCTGATCACTAAACATGCTCCCAACGAACCCAACAGCATTCTGTTATTACCCTCAGGTCCTGGACCCCGGCAAAACATGCATATTCTCACGATTCCAGGAAAGCAAAGGGACTGAATCGTAAAACAATCTCAGTAGTTAAAAACTCCCACCAGCCCACTCCTCCCACCACTACGCAGTTCGCACGCCGCACCATCCACCACACAATGGCCGCCGCCGCCGCCGGCACCACCACCCCAGACGCCGACGCTAATGTCACCAGCGAGGACCTCATAGCCGGCGTGGACAGCGCCTACTCCACACCGTTCGTCAGCGCGCCGTCCAGCCCCACCTGCGACTCATTCCCCGCCCACGGCGCATGCTTCTTCAGCGCCCCGGCGAGCCCAACCCGCGGCGCCGGCAAGGAGTTCGGCTGCCACGACTTCGATTTCGACTTCTCGTCCCGCTTCCCCTCGCCCTCGGCCGCGGCAATGTCGTCCGCCGACGAGCTCTTCCACAACGGCCAGATCCGCCTCGTACGGCTCTCCGCGATCCTTCTCCAACCCCAGCCTCTGGCTCCGCTGGTCGACATCTCTCCGGCGCAGGTGGATGCGACCGAGGACACCGGCATTGAGGCGGACGAGCGCGGCCGCATCCAGGGCCGGTCCGTGCGCCGGAAGGCGCGGTCGGTCTCCCCGTTCCACACCCACTGGAGGTCCCCTTGTCCCGCGCTGGCCCCAGAGTCCGTCGAGCCGGCGGCGACGCCCGCCGCGTCCCGCTCGTCGTCCTCCTCGTCCACCGCTTCGTCCGCTTCCTCCTCTTCCTCGAGAAGCTCCCGCCGGTGGGGGTTCTTGAAGGACCTCCTCCACCGGAGCAAGTCCGAAGGGGGCAAGAACCACCACCCTGCCCCTCCACCTCCTCCGTCTTCCTCAGCAGCGCCGAAGAGAAGCCCGTCTCCGTCTCCGTCGCCGGCGGCGGCGGCGGCGGCGAGAGGGACAGGGACAGGGCGGAGCAGGAGGAGATCAGCGCACGAGAGGCTCTACGAGGCGAGAAGGGCGGAGACGGAGGAGATGCGGCGGCGGACGTACTTGCCGTACCGGCAGGGGCTGCTGCTCTTCGGCTGCATCGGCCTCGGCTCCCGCAGCTACGGCGCCGTCCACGGCCTCGCGCGGGGGCTCAATGCCGCCGCCGCCGTCTCCTCCAGGTCATGACTCGTGACCCGACAACCACGGACCACGGCGACTCCCATCTCCATGGACGGATTTGCTTCACCATTGCTGCTTCTCTTGGAGCTGGAAGCTGCTTGTCCTGTCAAGGGTGTAGTGTTTAGTGGCAATGTAGTGCCACGAACTGCAAGAATTCCATAGAAAATAGCTACTAGAAGTTGTATTTTGCCTTTTACTTATAGTTTCATGTATGGATTTTGGGTGATGTAAACGAGTTCGTTTATCTCGTGATAATAAGTGGAAAAAGTTAGTACTACTGCACAGCTTGTTCTGTGTAGGAGCTAAGAACCACGAAGCAGCTGATCCTTTATTGTTGCTTGGAAACAATGAAAAATTGCAACTTTTTTCGCTTTCTTTCCGGTCCTTCAGTTTGTGAGGCCTAGTTCTTATTTTACCCTTTCTGTTGATGTCTCGCAAGTGTTCTCTTGAAGAAACTGAAGTGATTCTTGCAGGCTGTACCATTTGGTTTTTTCAGTAACTGTAGTAACTCAAGCTTGTAGCGAGTTGATGCAAGCTGGGAATGGTTGTTAGATCTGGAACAAAAAGGTAGCTGTCAAATTTAGTAGCATGTTTCCTTTTGTCACCGCAAAATCATTTTTAAGTTTCTATTCCTTTCTTCTGCAGAGTTTTTCTAGTAATAAAGCAGATACTATTTTTGTAAGAACCGAGAAAACAAACAAGGCAGATTTAGGTGGCGAGTTCCTCTGAAAAAGAGAGCCGATTCTGAAGACCATCCAGTAGAAAGATCAAGAACTAGATGTTTCAGATTGTTAGGTTAACGAAACAATTTTACTTCAGTAACAACAGAGATTAAACAAACAAGGCAGATTTAGGTGGCGAGTTCCTCTGAAAAAGAGAGCCAATTCTGAAGACCATCCAGTAGAAAGCTCAAGAACTAGATGTTTCAGATTGTTAGGTTAACGAAACAATTTTACTTCAATAACAACAGAGATTAGAACTAAAAAGAGGTAGGGTTCTCTTCTGTTGCCTTTGCTTAACAGTGGAGTAACGTCTTCTTTCTTTTTCTCGATTATTATGTCACGCATTGGAGTTGGGACGATAGGCTCAAGTACATCTCACGTGACAGATGACATATAGTTTTATCCTTTTCTCCTCGGTGTCAGTAATTTTATCAAGACAAAACCAGAAGCTGTGGACCAGCGGTTAATTAATCAACCACTACTGCTTACTTTGCGGTGGTTTTACCTACCCAAGGTAACCGAATAAACGGCCTTTCACCGTCCTGGCGCAACTCGTCCTGAATCGAGACCCTACTCTTTAGCCAGAAGGCTCACAAGCGAGTCTAACTAAACAAGGCAAAAACAAGTTAATAACACCAGGAGCAAATGCCAAACAGGACATAATCTATTGTGCTTTAACTTAACCACCCTAGTGAAAGATAAGTCACCTCTTTTCCCTTGTTGGAGGCTTGCAATTTGGATGCTTGTCCCACGAGTTCTTTAGCAATGCAAGCGTGTACTGCAAAGTCACACGAATCAGGTCAAAAATGGTAAAAGGTAACAATCGCCTAGGTCCATTTGCACTTTCGAACATGGGAATTTTGCACGGTTTCTTAGAAATATATCGTTCTTTTTGCAAAATTAGATGTAGTTATTCACACTTAGATTAACTAACTGTTTTTTATTTGCTGCAAGAGAGATGACTGGTCGACTGAAATAGATTGTTTTTTTCCTGAGTTTCTTTAATTCATTTATCCATTCAGAGAGAGAGAGAGAGAGAGAGAGAGCAGCTTTGGTGAAGCACTGACCATACCACTTTTTAGTGGAGTTGACAAGTTGGTAAAGGTTACAGTAGCAGTGCAACTTCATCCGAGCAGTCACCAACACGCAGCAACTAGTCACTCCCCTCTGCACGAGAAAAGCTGAAGAGTGAAGATGTAACCAAAAGATTATGAAGTGAGAATTGAATTGAATTTGAAGCCAGTGATCCTCTGTATTTGTCTCTGAATATAAATACAGAGATCCGTTTCCAGCCTGTGGATGTGACTATACCAGTCACCATCCCCATCTGCTCCTTTCCGAAGCAAGGCATGTCACCATCCCTCTAGGCAAGTCACCATGAATATAGGCCGACGCAGGAAGAAACGAAAGGTGCCATGCCGTGTTGTTTTCTTTTGCTGGGAGCTTCTCCTGGTTGATGCAGGTAGGGACACAGCAATGCAAGTCTTGAAAGGAGGAAACTTTGCGAGTAGAAAAGAATTTAAGAATGTGGAGCAGTAATGGCTAGACACTGACAGTCGACATGACTGGATATTGGTAGTTTGAAGTATTAGTAGAAAAATGTAATAAACAATTCATAATCAGGTACATGAAAAGGAGGTGGGCTTGAGTTATTGCTGGTCTTTGTCTCCTGAGTACGTAGAGCCATTTACTAGTATGTCTGCTCTTTATGTTGTGCTGCCATGCCTAAATCCAATTTTAGCACCAAACACTCGGCTCTTCACACAGAAACTGTAGAATTCATGCTAAAACAATGTCCATAGTTTTTTAAAGCTGTATTTCTCTCACCCTCCATCTAATTGAATCGGCAAGCTCTTGCCATGGTAAAAAAAAAATTCTACTGTTGAAAGAAGCTAACATTCTTTACAAAGGGAAAATATGCTAACATCGGACTAAACAGAAATTATACTGTGACCAATTGAACTGACATGGACAAACACAAAATTTACTACTAGTTCTTTATAGCAAGGATAATGGCATAGACAGCACGCAAAGTAGCCAACATAAGAATAAGTTTATTACTGTTATTTTGCTCTTAACAATTTTAACCTGGAGAGGCTGGTGACATCCACTAACCGTGTGGACTTTGAGGCCTTTGACTGGAAAAGGACCTTCATTCGGTGTGTGGTGTGTGTTTGGATGAGTATATGAGTTGGTATCAGGATGGGATGGTTCAGGATGTATCTTAGTTCTTACGTTTGGTTGGATGAATAGAACGAAACTATTAAGGACAAGTTGGTTCAATTTTAGAGAATATTTCACGTAGATGTTGTACCAACTCGTTCGTCAAATTTGGCTGAACCACATGGTACATGCTCGTCCATTGCGTGCCTCGGCAGACGAGGTCTTGGTGCTTGTATTGGCAAGGGATTGACCCGGGGTGGCTTGACGGTGACAACATCGGTGGGTTTACCGACGCGAGCCAAGTAAGGTGGAACCCGGCTAAGAATATTGCGACGGTGGAGAGGCTCGCCGGTCGGCCAGATCTGGCCGACTGAAGGAAGAGGGGAGAGAGGAGAGGCGGCGGCCCGACGGCAACAACATCGGCAGTCGGCTAGCGCAAGCCAACGTAGGCGAAGCCCGACGTTGCAACAGTGGCCCGACAGTGGAGAGGTGACAGCTCAGCCGAAAGAAGAGGGAAGAGAGGAGAGGTGGTGGTTCGGTTTGCTAGAAGAAGGATTGGAAAGAGGATAGAAGAAGGAAATGAGGAAGAAGAAAGAGAGAAAGGGAAGCTGTCGGTCGCAGAAAAGAAAAAGAGAGAAAAGAAAGGAAGGAAAAGAGAAAGGTACGAAAAAAATGGGAATAAAAGAAAGGGGAAAGAAGAAAAGAAAAAGGAGAAAGGAAGAAAAGAAAATTGTGGATCATCATGATTTATCAAACCAAACATCATCTTGAACCATCCAGGATTATCTTATCCAAGCAACTAAACAAAATCTCGTATCATCTAATCCCATTAACTAAACATCAAATTTGTATCACCCTATGACCATCTCATTCATCCTAGTTCATCCAACTAAACACACCCTTGCAGCTTCTACTGATAATGATGAAGTTATCTCCGGAAACAACCTTGAATGACTAGCTCGGTCTCAGGTACTTGCCCACCAACTTTTTCATCCAGCTCTTTATTTGTCACACACATCTCATATGCAGCTGCTTGCCTGCTTTGCACAACCCTGCCAAAGGAATCAAGCGAAAGCGTAAATGCCTATCGTTACAATCACACTAAAATAGGAAACACACAAAACTTTTAACATTCTTATGGATAAACTTTGCACAGAAAAGCTCGCTGACCACCAATAGCAAGGGTCTCGTGCACTACTGCACTGGGATCCAATAAGAAAGTCAACACAGTAAAAAAACTTGAGAATACATTATGCTGATGGTACTTTATTAATAATTGCAGCGCCAAATTCTACAGCATTTTAATCTTTCATTCCTCTTTTTGAAGCTCACGATTACATGTTACACGACGAGATGATTGCTCATATTTTATCAATCTAATGAGAGTCCCCCCCCCAAGTGTCACTATTTAAAACGACATTAGCAAAAATAGCACCCTTGCAGCCACAATTGCAAAAATGACACTCTCGTCGCACCATATGTCGATCCGCGGCTTGTACGTCTTGTGGCCGACTGGACAAGGCACCACGTGTCGGCTCGTGGCTTGTCTGTCCTGTGGCCGAACAAACGGGAGCGATATTTTTATAATTGCGGTTGCGAAGACGTTATTTTTGGTGATGCCACTTGAGATAGTGCGATTTAAGCCAAAAATTGATCTAATGATAGTTGTGACAAATTAAGAATTCCAGTGGACTAGATATGGCGTATCTCCAGCTGGATCCTCTGTGGTCGCTATTCAAAGGCCATATCGCCGTAGACGATACTTGCTCCCCTGGACCACTGGCATTCGAGCAGATGGGTCAACGGCTGTCGCCGCCGGCCTACACCGCGCAACCGCCGCATCATTCCCCAGACGGGGGAACCAATGCAGTCCCTTCCCTCCGTGGCAACACGAGGCCATAGAGCTCCTGGGAATAAAGAACTAGCAAGTTCATGGGCCAGGGCAGTAGATAAAACAATACAATGCACACAGAAAGAAATGCCAATGCCTTCTCCCTACACAATTGTGGGGACCTGAAATGCATCAAAATGAGAGCAGATTAGAGAGAATCCAAAGGTGGGTTGCATGTGAATGTGATTGTGCAAACAAGAGTATCTTCTTTCCCTAATTGAAGAAACTTGCCAACTAGGAAGGGATAATATATGGGTGATTGCCATTAACCTGTGCAGTTGTTTAGACATAGGGTCGAGGAGCACTCATGCAGGGCACTCAAGATGATTCTAAATTTGTCATCTGGTACTCCTAACTCCCTAAGTGTTTATACAAGTTTTTGGATAAATCATCTAATTGGTTTGACAAATCTATTTTTTCCGCGGGTAGAAAATGTATGTGAAATTCGAAAGAAAAAAAACTAAATGTGCCAAACTATACCACACCTACTTCAGCCAGTGTTTTAAAAATATTTCCCAGCACAAAAAGGTGATCAAGTTTGTTACTGTCACAGTAGCATTCCTCACGGATCTGTGTCGTTTACTTTAATCAGGAGTCAGGACAATCATAGATCTAATATAACACCTTAACCTCGAGCACATACTTTCATGGGATTTCAACTTACGGGTTCTAGAGAAATAGATCCACATGTCAGCAGCACCAATGCATAAGAGCTTCAGGTTTGGCAACACAATGCATAAATATGCACAACTTAGTGTAAAAAAGCTTCGGATGGAAAGACAAAAGATCAACAATTGCTCCTTTCCCCTTTGCCTCTTCCATCCCTTTTTTGCGGTTTTTAAGATCAGAGTGGGGCAACAAATTACTAGGAGCAGAGAAAGGAGACGACAGGACAAAAATCACAAGGCCCAATACCGGAAATTTCTCATGCTTCTAGGCAGCATCTTTTGATTTGTTTTTTTTTGTTGGGAACTTCAAATTACCATTTTGAGTTGTCCATGTTAGAGGAGCCCACAAAAGGAAAATGCCAAGGTTGGTGCTGGGCCCGATATGTGTATAGGTCTATGTGTGAAAGCTGTTTCTTTGCGTTGGCCATTCTGTAAGCACAGCGTCAGATTTCCTTCTCTATGCTGATAACATGATACAGACTCTATCTAGTTGCTTTCAGGATCCCTTTTGTGCCCCCAAGTAATGCTGAAAGAGTGACCAGCCTGCTGTCTGCATAGACAACATAAACAGTAAATCCAGAACTCTCAGAATTCCCTGCACTGGAACTTTCATAAGTCTGATCTTTACAAATCATTATCTAGTTTTTAGCAGGATAAATCAGGGTGTGTTTTTTTGAACTCTTTAGGTGCTTAGGAAAACTACCGGTTGGGAGAGTAATAGTTAGGATGCTAGGCTGCTAGCTACTTACAGAGATTGTGAATTAAGTGCTTTCTCATGATGTATATTTTGCATCCAGATAATAGATACTATTAATGAGCAGGATCATGCGACTCTCCTTTATTGATGATTCCTAAATCAGAGAAACTCTCACAAAAGAACAAGGGAACCAAAGAGATTGCTAGTGCCTAGTAGTGCACAATAAAACTCTAAAAGTTCAATGTCTTAACATTTCCCTTTCTGCTGAACAGCTGAAGTAAACTGAACTTTGCATGCCTCTTTACAAGAAGAATGTGATACATGCAAAAAATTGTTTTTAAACCTTGGGGGAAAAGGCACTGATATTTTCTGCAGATGGAAACGAACCCTGAAGTTTTGAAACAAACAAAGAACTATACTGGGAAGCATAACACATCTTCAGGATGGCAGGAAACTAGATCTGGTTCAGATCATTATCAGCATATGTCAAGCCTCTACTAACATGTAGACGTAGTAAGAAGAAAAGGGAGAATAACTTGTTGTCGGTATTTGGTTGAGCACAAGAGAGAGACATGTTACGAAAAGCAGTTCTATTATCATATACATCACTGATATATAGATTGTATGGTTAATGTGTAAGAGTGACTTGACCAGACTCAGGAATAATTATGAAAGTGTACAATATTCAAACTGAATTGACTAATATGCTTGACATGTTGAATGAACAACCATAGCTATTACAAAATTTCTGGTACTCTCAAATTAAACTTAAATTTGAATTTCAAAAAAGGTCATATTTTTCCTACATGTCATCTGAAATTTGATATTTGATGTATACAAAGCCAACCAATACATATATCAAATTCAAACGCAGAATAATGAAGTCTACTAATGTATGCACATACTTACTTCTTAGTAAGCTGCTCCTTGCAGTACAATACAGCATGATGGAGTTGAAAATATCCAAAGAGTGCAGAAGTGCAGACTCTTATATTAAACTCTCCATTAGAAAATTGGCGGTTCACTCTATCAGACTTCATGGAGTGATGGAAGCTTCCAGGATGACCACTAGGCACTAGCAAATGGTAATGAAATAACATCTTCCACAGATCCTTTTGTCACCCAATCTCTTGGCCAAACGGTTGCCATAATTTTTTTTCTGTTTATTTTTCAGAAGAGGGGCTTGATTCAACAACTTTGGAAGATAAGAATACTTAATAAACAAAAAGGAAACCAATATAAATTGACTTCATTCAACATTGGGTAAAAGTACTCAGAATAAGACCATAAAAGTGTGATTTCACCATAGAGAAATAAGGACCTGATTGCCGCTACAAAATTTCCTCAATTGTTCAAATTTAAAATGGATGTGCTTCTGATCATTATCGCCCTGATGGTTGCAAACTAAATATATAATATTCCAAATATAGAATGGCATAGAACTCCAGTCTCCAGGACAAAAGGCATGATTCACATCTCTTCTTTCTTGTCAGCTAATTGTGTGATGTTGTGGGATCTCCATAGACACATCAAACATTTAAATAACCTATATTTACTGATAGCAGAAGCTGAATGTTATATTACCTTCGACAAAATCCATAGAAATGTTGGCCCAAATTGTAGTAGGCACAGTCAATGGCTGTAAGAGACCAGCTGGGTGGAGATGTTTTGTTTATTGCGCTGACAGACAATACAACCGGCCACAAACTCCCGTACCAATTTGGACAATGCCGGGCTATGAAAGGAAGCTCTCAAACGATATAATGTCTTTTGAACACCTTCATGCCCAGCATGATGTGCATCCGCAATTAGTTGTGGCCACAAGGATGATGATGCCGATAAAAAGATGTGCCCTTTATAAATCAATAAGCCATCTACAAAACTCCACCCATTCTCAGCTTGTCTCGAAACAACCTTATCATGTAAGCTAGACAATTCCGGTGTCTCTGCAACTTCGGTGCGGAGCTGCTCAAAAAGAGTGAACTGTGGCGAAGACAAGGCATGAACAGATAGACCTTCATCCCGGCGAGAGAGTGCGTCTGCAGCCGCGTTTTGCTTGCCCGGCCTAAACACCACCGAAAAATCAAACCCAAACAACTTGCTAACCCAATGATGCTGCGGTATTGTGGACAGGCGTTGATCGAGCAAGAACTTAAGACTGTAATGATCTGTACGGATGGTGAATTCACACCCCCAAAGGTATGGACGCCAATGACGTACCGCTTTGACGAGACCAATAAGCTCCCACTCATACACCGCCAGCTTGGCATGATGAGGTACTGCTCTGCTGAAAAATGCAATTGGGCGCTTGCCTTGATGCAGAACCGCACCCACACCGGTTCCGGAAGCGTCACAATCAACCATATTTTTTTTTGCAAAGTTGGGCAACTGCAAAACAGGTGTTGAAGTTAAGGCCAATTTGAGAGCTTCAAAAGCATGTGTGGCTTCCTCCGACCATCCAAACGACTTGCTAACCCAATGGTGCCGCGATGACGCCATAATTTTTAATGAACTTTCGATAATAACCAGTAAGCCCAAGAAATCCTCGCAGTGCTCAGACATTCTTCGGAAGAGCCCAATCGGTCACGGCGGCAAGCTTGTCTGGATCCATAGCTACTCCTTTGCCGGAGATAATATGGCCTAAGTAAGCCACTGACGTCATACCGAAGAAACACTTCGAACGTTTAAGGACCAACTGATGATGCCGAAGAAGTTGAAAGACTACTCTGACGTGCTGGAGATGTTCCACCCAAGATGTGTTGTATATCAAAATATCATAAAAAAACACAAGTACAAATTTCCAAACGTAGGGTTTGACAACCTCGTTCATGAGAGACTGGAAGGTGGCCGGTGCATTAGTTAGTCCGAAAGCCATCACCAAGAATTCAAAGTGGCCATGATGAGTACGAAATGCTGTTTTTTCCACATCATCGGGATACATACGTACTTGATGATACCCATTGTGGAGGTCGAGCTTAGTGAAAAATGTGGATCCTTCCAGTTCATCGAAGAGTTCCTCAGCAACCGGAATGGGAAACTTATCTTTGATAGTCTGCTCATTGAGGGCCCGGTAGTCAACGCAAAATCTCCAAGATGCATCATGTTTCTTAACAAGCAGGACGGGTGAGGAAAATGCCGATGTGCTGTCCCGTATGATCCCTTGTGCGAGCATGTCTTCACATTGTTTCTCTATTTCATCTTTTTGTAGTTGCGGGTATCGGCAAGGACGGACAGCTACTGCTTTTGTGTTCGGCTTGAGGTTAATTCTGTGGTCTTGGCGTCTCACCGGTGGCAGACCTCGGAGTGGTTCGAAAAGATCAGCGAATTTGTGTTGTAAAGTCGACATGATGTCGTTCCCGACAATACTGAGCACATGCATGGGCTCTGGTGCAGCCAGACCTTGCCACACTACACGGTGATCAACGCGCCAAAACGCCATGGAGAGCCACTCAAAATCCCAAACGATCGGGCCTAATGTCCGCAACCAGTGGACGCCAAGAATCAACTCGAAGGCCTCGAGCAGTATGGCGAAGAAGTCGATACAGAAGTCTTCCTTGTCGATGGATAACATCACACCGTCGCAGCGCCCCACACACTTGATGCGATCGCCATTGGCGACGGTAACACTCAATCCATTGCGGTTTGCGCAGGCCACTCCAAGGCGACGCGCAGTTCCCTCGGCAATGAAATTGTGAGTGGATCCTGAGTCTGCCAGCGCGAGCACCATGTGTCCCGCTATGTTGACTTGAAGTTGCATGGTGCGGCTTGCCTGAATCCCGATGAGAGCGTGCAAAGAGATTTCCGTGTGCTCGCTTGGTTCATCGGCTGCATCGTCGTCATCGAGTTCCAACATGTAAATTCCCTTCATTGAACAAGTGTGATTTCTGTGAAATTTTTCCGGGCAATTGTAACACAGCCCTTTGGCGCGGCGATCAGCCATCTCCTCTGTGGATAGGTTGCGGAATTTGGATCACGGTGGTGCGGAACGAAGACCCAGTGGTGGAGCTGGGCCCGTTGGCTGAGCAGGTCCAAGGCTTGGCCGAATGCTTGGAACGGGAACTGGTGCCGATGGCACTGATTGTTTATGCTGCACTGGTTGCTTGAGGTCTGCAGGTTCCTCCTGGATTCGCACTTCATATGCTCTTGCAAGGCTCATGGTGTCTGCAAATTTGTCGGATGTTGTAGTTCTACATCAGTGCGTAATGGTTTCAAAAGATCGGCGGTAAAGAGCTGCACTTGTTGCATTGGCGAGAGTGGATCGGCGTGGCAAAGGAGCGCTAAAAATTGACGTTGATAATCTTCCACTGACCCAGTACGTCGTAGCTGTGCTAATTCTCCCAATGGATTACTGCGAATGGGAAGACCGAAGCGCATGTTCACAAAATCAGCAAACCTTGGCCAGGCTGGCACACCCTCATCGCGTTCCAGCTGGTAGAACCATTGCTGCGCAACGCCCGTGAGGTGATAAGATGCAAGCCAAACCTTCTCTTCTTCCATTGTCCTCTGGTCGTGAAAAAATTGTTCGCATCTATTAAGCCAGGGCAGTGGGTCTTCTTCTTCGTCGTAGGTCGGAAAATTGAGCTTGTGGTATCTTGGTGCACTGTGTCGCTCCTCTTCTCTTCCCTCTCTGTCGGCAGTAGATCCCATCGGTTGAGACGGCTTCCGTTTGACAGAAAATTCTGGAGCTTCTCTTGCTTGAAGTGCTGCGATGGCCGCCGCGTTGGCTTCCTGTTGACTGCGTAGATCGCAGAGTTCATCTCACACTGCTTGTTTGTCGCCGAGGATCTGCTTGAGCATCTGATCAAGCTACAAGCTCAGATCATCGATAGACTTGGATTCGCTCATACTCGGTTGTAGATTCGAAGGCAGCGAGGTATGCGCGGTGGGAGGCTCTGATACCAAATTGATGTGGCTAAGTTTCCGATGTTGCATGAGGGGAGGATGCACGCGTTCGTGGGCTTGTGGATGAGAACGAAGGAGGTAGCGGTGTTCAGGCAATGGCGGGTAGTCGCCCTCTAGATCAACATCGGACGATTCGGCCGTCGCGAAGGAGGCTCTGAGCTGCGCAACTATCTCAAGGATAAACTTTATTGATATCCCACGCAATACATTGTCTCCTTATATTTATAGAGACAACTCTAGCAATCTGTAACTAATTTGGAAGTAGCTTACAAAACGAAACTATGCATTGTAAGGTAACTATTCATGGTAAGACAAACTAATTCTGAAGTTTCTACTCGGACTCTGCCTGAACCGTGCTGCTGCCGGACTCTGCATGGTCTTGTGCTGCTGCCGAACTGGAACTGGACAGCGCTGTCAATCCTCGAGTCTTGTTGCGACGATGGTATGTCAAACCCCAATATGAGTCCGTGACATATATCTTGTTATTTCAACTATTGTATCAATTGAGGTGTCTAGTGCCTCCATTGCTCTCGAATTAACCATGAACATGTATCCAGTATAGGGTATGTCTGTACTCCGTAATGGAAGAATATTGAGCAAAGCTATCACCTATTCAGTTCGCTATTCTAGAATAAACGTTGAATAAACGCAGAATACATAAAAACAGCTGGAGTGATTACCTGCAAATACCAGCCTGTGATCTCTCGATAAGATTGGCCAATGCGTATAGCCTTCCCCTTATAGGCCCTCCCTGCTGGAGGTGTATTTCCACAGAGTTGATTCACAATACTAGCAAGCATTTGTCAACTGAAACTTGGCTTCTTCAATTAAGCTCTGGCCTGGAGCCTTTTGCACACTCATCCTCCTCATCAGTCTCCTCACATCCCCTGCCTCCTCCCACCGCCCTGTTTCTGCATAAAGATTGGCCAACAGCACATAGTTCCCTGAGTTCCACGGTTCAAGATTAATAAGCTCTTTCAGAGCCACCTCGGAAATGCTGAGCCCAGCATGGGCACGGCATGCACTTAGAAGAGCTCCCCATATCGCAGCATTAGGCCTCATCGGCATCCCTTGAATCAGTGCATGTGCCTCCTCAAGAAGGCCGGACCTTCCAAGTAAATCCACCATACACCCATAATGCTCAATTCCCGGCTCAATCCCATGTTTTGACTGCATGGTCTGGAAGATCTCCCGCCCAACATCCACCACCCCAGCATGCGCACAGCAACCAAGCACCCCCAGGAAAGTCACTGCATTAGGCTCCTCTCTGAACCTCATCATCTCCCAGAACAGCTCAATTCCCTCAATCCCATGCCCATTCAATGAAAATCCTGAGATCATTGTGTTCCAGCTCACCACACTCCGCTGGCGCATCCCCTCGAATACCTCCCTTGCACTACCAACATCGCCACATTTGCAATACATATCTAAGACTGCATTTGCAACATGCACTGTCCTCTCCAACAACCCAGTCTTACGTGCATACTCATGCGCCCACTTCCCCGCCCCAGCATTACCCGTCCTCCCACAAGCTGGCAGCACCGCCGCAAGTGTTCCATCATCTGGCGTCATTTCGCCCTCCCTCACCATGTCCTCAAAATACCACACCGCCATGTCGTCCCGCCCACACTGTGCACACCCTGCGATCATAACGTTCCATGAAACCACGCTTCTCCTGGAGCGCTTGTATCGCTCCATTTCATCAAACAGGTGGCGTGCGGCGCGAATATCCCTGGCTTTGAGGTAGGCCGTGATGAGCGTGTTGTAGGCGACGGTGCACTTGATCCTCTGGGGCATTTCGTCGAACAGGACGCGGACGTGGGGGAGAGGGTAGGGCTTGAGAAGCGCGAGGGAGATGGCGTGGTGGGAGAGGAAGCCGAGGCGGAGGAGGAGCGCGTGGAGGGCGGAGAGGAGGGGCAACGAGGAGGCGGAACCGAGGAGGGGGAGGAAGGAGAGCCGATCGGGGACGTGGAGGCGGCGGAGGGAGGAGAGGAGGCGGAACGCGAGATGCGGCGATGAGGCGGAGAGGGACTTGACGGCGGCGTTGAGGACAGGGAGGGGAGGCGGAGGGTGGGGAGGGAGAAGGCGAAGGAGGGGCAGAACGGGAGGCGGAGTGGAGGAGAGGAGGAGGAGCGCGGCGAGGAAGTGGTGGTGCGGGGAGGGCGGGGAGGAGGGGAGGCAGTGGCGGACGGCGAAGGAGAGGAGCTCGAGCGGGCGTCGCCGGGCGGGAGGGGAGTGGTGCAGGAGGTGGAGCAGGCGGCGCTCCGCCGTGCGGGGGTGCCACCCGTCGGGGGTGGTCACGGCGGGGGAGAGCGACTGGGAGGGCTCGCCGGCGGTGGGCGGCATCGGCGAGAGTGCGAGATGGTTCTGGTTCGGGAGGGTGGTTTCAGGATTTGAGATTGCGCGGGCACTCGTGCGTTTAGATGCGTGCAGCGGGTGATATAAAATGGGCCGTGGCGCGCTCGGCAAATCGGGCCATTCGGCCCAACGGCCCAGTGTGAGCTCTGCGTACGGCACAACGCGCAGCCGCTTACATGTGGGCCCAGAAGGGACGCCACCTACGACAGGACCCAGATGCCAGTGATTCGCGTAGTTGTTTTCTCTTTTTGTCTTGAGTGTTCCTACCAGAGCATCAGAACATGATGCTTTTTGAATAACTAGCAAGGTGCGCGGGCATCATTCTTAAATTATATTGTGTTTTTTTGAATACGAAAAAGACTACACGTGGAAAGCATATGGTTGCTGTTTTTAGAACATTATCGATTTGATTCAATTTTCATGTTTGGAAAAATTGGTTTTTTTTTTTAAATTATGATAGAGAATATACATATTTCTCATATAGATTATATCTTTGGAGGAAAGAGTTGTCGATATTTTCTTTGTGCTGAAACCATCCTTTGATCTTTACAAAACAAGGCATCCTTATTAAAAATTAATTTAATTTGCCAAATATGTATAAACTTTTTTATATAAATTTTAAATAATCAATCGTAGTCATATTCATATACTTTCTTTCCAAATAATTTGCACTTTTCTAAGACGGGCACTTGGGAACCTGAAATTTTCACATAACACCACGCATTACCAGGGCCTTAGCCGCGACTGCTTGCGATCCTCCTCGCTATGCCGCGTTAAGATTCTTTGTCGTGGTGCCGCTTCACCGTCATGCATGCTGAGCGGCCACCTCATGCCTGCACCTCACCGATTGCGTCATTCGTACCGTCCTGGTCCACTGAAACTTTATAAACCCTCAACCGAGCAAAAAATGTAACTGAAGCCCGCCACCACCAAGCACCACTGTCTTGCCATGGCTGCCGCCGATGCAAACCTTTTAAGGCACGTCCCCAGGTCGTGCCACCACCGCAGGAGGGATCCCCAAGGTCATGTCGTGCTTGTGCGCCAACCATACCGATCAAGAGTTCGCCGGATTGAGCCGTCGGCGAGTTCTCCTTCTCTGCAGCCGCCACCCTCAACTCACCTATTCTGGCCGCTATGATCATCCATGTCCTCGTGCACCGCCAAAAACGGGTTCCCCATTCCCGGGAATATGTCGTGCCCACCGCATCGTCTTCGTTACCGAAACAAACCAAAAATTCAGAATTTCAAAAATTTTGAAATCTTTTTGTTTGAATTTGAATTTCTTTCTCTTTGGCAAAACCCAGCAAATCCCTACTTTCCCTTTTTGCCCTCCTGTTTTTCCCTCTCTAAAGCGGCTAAGCCGCCACCACCCCGTTCCTCACATCGCCTTGACGTCACCTCGCCATTGTCGCCTCAAAATCCTGAGGCCACCTCATGGGACACCTCCCGCGCCACCTCGCTCCCTCCCTTTTCAATGCGCGCAGCCACCACGCCTTCGCCATATCTCTTGCCGCTCTCGTCTATCACCGCCGTGCACCTCCCATTCCGCTCGGTGAGAGCACCACCACCTCTTGCGCCACCTCCCCCTCTTCGCCTTTAATGCGCCCTACGCCCATGCTGCCACCTCTCCCCGCCCACCCAACCACGTCGCCACCACCGTCATATCGCGCCCTGCTCCCACCGCCTCCGCCCGGCTATAAAAGCCGCCCCATTCAGCCTTCATCAACCGCACCAAGCTCTTCCCCCTTCCCTAACCTCCTACCTCATCGGAGCCAGCCAGATCTCGAGCTCCCGCCACGCCTCCCCACGTGTGTGCCCCCAAAACCCCACAAAAACCCTAGAGGTAAGAGCGCTTACCTCAAGCTCCCCGCACCGTCTTTCCCCGATCGTCGCTGGCCGGCCGCCACCGCCGGCGCTCCCGCGCTGCTGGTCCCTTTGCCTCCCTTCCTTTCTCTGCGCGGAAGCACCATCGCCCTACTCGCTCCCTTCGCCCCACTCGCACACGTGCTTGGCCGAAGGCTAGCGCCTCAAGGCCTTAAAGGCCAAGGTGAGTAAATTTGGTTGGGCCTTCGCCGTAGTGAAAAGCAGACTCGACCATTCTTGTTCAATCAAAACCGGCCATTCACTGTTTATTTGCATAGTAGTTCATGTTACTGTTCATAATCCAAAAAACAGTAAAAACCATTTACTGTTCATCTTTTTTTCACTATTCCTTAACCACAAACAGCAAAGCACATTTACTGTTCACTGATCTTCTTTTATGAATAGTAAAAAAGTACTATTCATCATCCGATCATGTTTTCGCCCGAAACCCTAATTTAACATTATATGTCATTTTTGACCGTTTCGAGCTTGTGAGTTCATTTCTCAGCTCCGTTCAGCTATATCAAGCTCCCAATAAATCTTTTCACCTTTCTATAGTTTTCTTTATCTCTTTCTATATTTTTGTTGTAGTTGGATCTGAATCTCACAAATTAAACTCCTATCAGCCCACACCACCTTACTTTAAGTTTCGTTTTGATTTTATTTACTTGCATGTTGTTCCCAGCTCATTCCTTGTCAAGCCGGATTTTATTTGGTTTATTTTATTGTATTGCTTCTTGTTAGGTCACGATTTTGACTACCAGACTCCAAAAGACGCCGGATAAGACCAGTATCTACAGGATTTTGTGCAAGAAGGCAAGTTGCATTCCTTAATCATTTTGAACCCACATTTCATATATTTATTATTACTTTCATTATTGTATTTGTGCCAATTACTTTAATTACTTAAATAATACTTTTGAATACCATGATAATTAGATAGATCCTATTACCCCACATACAAACCCACCTAACACTTGTAGGCCATATTCATCTTAACAAGTTTACATAAAATATTAGCTATATAAGTAACTTTATCACAAATGTGTTCATCAATCAAGAGAGAGTATTGGCGGTTCGCTAATGGTTTTGATGGAGAGTTGAGGGTGGTGTCCAGGAAGTTGGACAACCCAATAGACTTGTGGAAAAATGAGTCATCAGTGAGATCTGGAGGTGGACAGCCACGAGTTGGTGTTGGGCCATTGCCTCACTGGATGACAAGTAAGGACAAGAACCTTGTGCCAAGTGACAGACACAGAAAACCATTCAACCACAAGCGTTGTCATTACTCCCTGGCTTAGTACACTGCTCATCCGATTGAATATCTACAGTATCAAGAATGGGACAGGAGTGGGCCGATAAGGGACACTCACTGGTCTACACAATGGTAGGTGCCGTTAGCATAGGGGTGCAAGATCCACTGGGGCCGGTGGGGTCTCCCTAGGGTTGTATGGTCCATAGACCTACTGGGTAGAGAATAGAAAGGTTGAGCAGTGAAAAAGCTTTGTTATCTCAACTCAGTCGCACGCTAAAGTGTTGTGTGTATATTGCATGACAGTATGAGCATGAGATATCTTGTGGGTAAAGTTGGGCAACTCTGCAGAGTGTATAAAAAGGTATTCGAATACGCTATGCTTCCGGTTAATGAAGATGTGTTAATAGGTGATTCCAGTACATGAGGCATAAGTAAAGATTTTGAGATGGTAAGTTGGTAATTGTGGTTTGTTGAGAAACTCCTGATGTTAATATTTATTATTGTTTTACTGTT
Source organism: Phyllostachys edulis (assembly GCA_036346405.1). Classification (NCBI taxonomy): domain Eukaryota; kingdom Viridiplantae; phylum Streptophyta; class Magnoliopsida; order Poales; family Poaceae; genus Phyllostachys; species Phyllostachys edulis. The sequence continues at coordinate 43,417 of JAYEVD010000309.1, forward strand.
TTAAATATAAACTATTTTAACTGCAAACTGCATCTGCATATGCCTGTTAAGGTAAACCCTAACCATCCATTGAACTCCTTGCATGTAATTATTTAGTTTTTTTTTCCATGTGGCTTGTTGAGTACGGAAGTTGTACTCATTCTTGCATAATCTGCAAACAATCTACAAAAGAAACCAGGGAAAATGCAGAGGATCTTGATGAATAGGATTTTGGTGGACCCACGGATGGCAGCGACTACTGTTATTAGGTCTCAGCCGCGCTCAAGTGTGCCTATGGTTTGAAATTCTTTTGTCTTGTATTATATTAACTTTGGGCTTGGATGCCCGTGTCAGTGTCAAAAATGGTTGTTAAGCCTTAATCTTATGTAATAAAATGTTGGATTTTGTTGTAATCGAAAGCTTGTTTGAGACACTGTTTACTTCGCAACTGCACATCCTGAGCGGTTATGAAGAGTTTAACGTTTCCAGATTTTGGGGACGTTACGGTTACACTGTTGAATTCCGTCGCCACCAAATTCTCCTTCTTTGCGGCCACCACCTCATCTTGCCCATTCCAGCCGATATGATCATCCTCGTCCTCGTGTGCCGCCATAAACAGGTTCCCCGTCCCGAGGAACATGCCGTGCTCGCCGCATCGTCTCTGTTGCACTGCCGAAGCGTCGTTGTCACCGCGCCCTAGCCTCCATTGTCGAGCCCATCCTCGTGGCCGCTGTGGGTGGGGGTGGTCAAGTGAAGTCACGTAAAGGACAAGGGGTTGGATTTATTTATTTTTAAATTTAAATTATCTCTAAGCAATAGATTAGATCTAAGATCACAATACCAATGGTAGATTTTTTTTCCTTTATAATCATGGTCCACAAAATTAAGGGCTATATATATATATATATATATATATATATACACACACACACACACAGAGAGAGAGAGAGAGAGAGAGAGAGAGAGAGAGAGATTTCTACTATATTTCTCTCTTTTTTTCTAATATCATTCAAACATCCGCTATATTTTAACTTTAATTAATGTCCACTAGATCAAGGGCCGAATGTTTTTCTTTTTTTTTTTAAAAAAAGAATTTCTAGCATATATTGCTTTTTTCCTGAGCAGCTCTAAAAGACCTGTTATGAGCACATTGTCGAATTCTGTCACTGGCAAACCAGTGAATTCTCCTTCTCTATGGCCACCACCCTCATCTCGCTCATTCCAACTGCTATGATCATCCCCGTCCTCGTGTGCCGCCAAAAATGGGTTCCCCATCCCAAGGAACATGCCATGCTCGCCGCATCGTCTCCATTGCACTGTCAGAGTACCGCCGTCGCTGCTCCCTTGCCTCCATTGTTGAGCTCGTGACCGCCGTGGGTGGGGTGATCACATGAAGAAGTCACGTAAAGGACAAGGGATTGGATTTATTTCCTTTTGAAGTGGATCGGATGCCTAAGAGGAGGGGGTGAATTGGGATTCTTTTTTCTAATGGCCAATCTAAAAGAATATAATATTTTCTAACCCAACCTATGAGTCTACGGTTTCTAGTATGGTCGAAACAACTCCTACACAAGTTTAGTGAAGTTTTGAAAAGACAAGAAAGTAAACGCAGAAACGTAAAATAGACAAGAGGCACAACCAATATTTACCGAGGTCACGGAGATTCGGTGATCTCCCCTACTCCTCGTTGGATCACTCTTGCAATAATATTGCTTCGACTTGAAACCATACAAGGAATCAAGACTTCCACTCGTGGTAGTCTTTCTCCTCTCCGAATGGGTGGATTCCGAACTTTCACAACCTTTCCAGTGCCTTCTACAAGCTCCTCCTTAGAAGGTCACCGAGAACCACGCTTCCAAGCCGTCTAGGAAACGTCGATCTCCAAAGGTAACAAGTCTAGACCATCACTTGAACTTAGAAAGGTCAAGCAACTAGAGTGATGCACACTAAAGGCCTATGCTACCTCTCAAATCTCTCAAAATATGCTTTTGAATCCTCTTAAGTGCTCTTGATCTTCTCTTGATATGGGGTGAACATGTAGAGTGGCCAAAAGAGCTAACAAAAGCGTCCATGTCAAGTATTTATAGCCCCTTGAAGAAACTAGCCGTTACACCCAATTTCCTGAGAAATCAGCACATTCCGGATCATCCGAAGCCCTTCCGGATCATCCTAAAGCTTGAAGTCCAACGGTAAAAAAACTAGCCGTTGCAGGCCTAAAGTATCATCCGATAGCTTCCAGATCATCCTTATATCCGGATGATCATTTCCATCCGGATCATCATGAATGTACAAAAGTTTCAGCACATATCGAAAACCAACTCTCTGTCTCAATGATCCGCTTGTTTGTCCGATAGATTTCGGATCACCCGGAATGTCTAATTTTCCAATACATTGAAAATCACCCTTCAGGTCCGATTATTCGCTTGCTTGTCCGTTAGCTTCTGGATCCGATTATCCGCTTGCTTGTCCGTTAGCTTCTGGATGATCCTTTCCATCCGAGTCATCCTGAATGCACAAAAGTTTCAGCCCATGCCGAAAACCAATTCTTTGTCTCAATGACCCGTTTGATTGTCCTTTAGTTTCTAGATCATCTGAAATGTCTAATTTTTCAACACCCTGAAAATCACCACTTCGGTCCAATGATCCACTTACTTGTCTGATAGCTATATGATCATCTGGAAATCATTTACATTTCTCAAACTTAGCCAATAATGCTACAACTTTGATTCCGTTGCAACTTCAACTTTTTCACAGGCTACCTTTGTGACTAGAGATGAGCTAAACAAGCCTAGTGTGCATCACAACTAGCTACTTAATCTAATCAAGCTCAAGCTACTAGTGTAGACCCCGCTTTAATAGTATGGCTAAAGCAAAAAAACAATGGACATATTACTACAATGATCCATCTCCGACTCCTTGGATTATTTCTAAAACACAAAATCCTTAACATTCAACTAATTCCATGCTTTGCCTTCAATGTCCATTTAATCCATTTAGGATCAACAGTTAGCCCACATATTCAAACCACTGTCGAAACCTAACTTGAACTTATGCTTCACAAAAAGAGTTAATCTCGATGATTAAATAGTCATTAATTACCAAAAACACAAATTAGGGGCTTAGATGCTTACACCTTTTAAATTTAAATTATCTAGATTATATCTAATATCACAATATCAATGTTAGACTTTTTCTTTATAATCAGGGTCCACCAAATTAAGGGCAAGATATTTTTCTTTTCTTTTTTTTGTGAGATTTCTGCCATATTTCTCTTTTTTTCCTTCTTCTAATAACATCCAACAGCCGCTATATTTTAACTTTAATTAATATCCACCAGATTAAGGGCTGGATGTTTTTATTTGTTATGAGAATTTCTAGCCTATTTCTCTTTTTTTTTTCTTAGCCGCTCTAAAAGATCTGTCATGAGCTTTTAGTATATAATAGACTCCTCTGTTAAACTGGAACGAACTGCCTGCACTCTGCAGTGTGTACATTATTCTCTGCCAAGTTCTCACATAACTCTTTCTTCAGCAGTAAACAACCTAGGCTGTGTCCTAATCACCAGCTGACAAGAAAGCTCATTACATGAAGCCATGAGACGAGCACTTGGACCTTCACAGTTCGAGCTTGCTGGCGAGGTACCAGGAGTGCATGGCCAGGCTGCCGAACGCCATGATGTTGGCCAGCGACGACAGCCCGTGGATCATCCCGAACTTCTTGTTCATTGCCGTCAGGGCGGGGCTCGTCTTCGCCACCTCCGTGTTCTTCGACCACCCGACCTCGCTGCCGATGCCGAGGTCCTTCTCGATCTTGTGCCTCTTCATCATCATCTGCACGAGATAAGAAAGTCAATACTGTATATAAACAGGAAGGAAAATGCACGGTAGAAGATCATGTCCGACAATTGCATATAGCACAGGTTCTTCTCAGTTCATGACAAGGATCCCATCCTCAATGGTTGTTTTCAGCAACTAATACAATTTCCAAACAGCATAACAGATAATACACAATGAAATCTGAGTTACAGTTTATTAGGTGCCCAAGTGTAATGATCTTAGATCATTACGGGTAAACACCGTCAGGAAGAAGGCCGAACGGTGTCGGTTTGTTGGGATGAGAGATTAGACTATAGACTGGGATGATAGAACCATGGGAGGGAGATTAGATTAATTCATATTTTTTGCTTTCTTGATAATAGATACATGCTATTCCTTTTATAAAGATAACCCGACTTAACCTCTAAGAAACAATCTCTATTTCTATGGAAACTTATCTCTATTAGATGGAATACATCTCTAAGGAAGTAAACCCATCTAATAAGAAAACTAACTATTTTATCTCTATTTCCTAACTACTAACGCACCGTGCGGCGCTACAGTATTGTATGTACTGTTCATATGTGAACAGTAGCCTAGCTCATGACAACTACTCACCTCCTTTCGCGACAGCTTGTCCTCGAGCTGTGGTGGCGGTCATGGCTGCAGCCCTAGGAGGTAGCACAATTGCAGCAGGACGTAACCCTTGAAGGTAGACCATAGAGCGGAAGAAGCCTCCTTCATGATGCAAGATGTAGCCCACATTGTAGGAGGCCAACGTGGGGCAGCAAAGGAACCCATTCGTGCAGCCAAAGACGGCGCTACCGGTGCAACTTTGCGTAGCGCTTCCTTCTTGTCCCCCGCTAACATCATCTTCTCTAGGATAACCTTCATCTTCTTGGCGATGGCCATCATCATCTTAGTGGTGGCCATCATCTTGTCGGTGGTAGCCATCATCTTCTCACTGTCAGCCTTCATCAAGGCCAGCAACTCAGCAATAGAAGCTATGGTGAGTGACTCTGATACCAAATGTAACGATCTTAAATCATTACGGGATAAACACCGCCAAGAGGAAGGCCGGACGGCGTCGGCTTGTTGGGATGAGAGATTAGACTATAGACTGGGATGATAGAACTATGGGAGGAAGACTAGATTAATTCATCTTTTTTGCTTCCTTGATAATGGATACATGCTATCCCTTTTATAGGGATGACCCAACTTGACTTCTAAGAAACAATCTCTATTTCTATGGAAACTTATCTCTATTAGATAGAATACATCTCTAAGGAAGTAAACCCAACTAATAAGGAAACTAACTATTCAATCTCTATTTCCTAACTACTAATGCACCGTGGGGTCCGGCATGAATAGTGCGTGGTGCTACAGTACCATATGTACTGTTCACATGTGAACAGTGGCCCAGCCCATGACACCAAGAGGTCCGCATATGGGGCAGATTTCATTGCAAATACTCTGCCTGTTCGCTGCACAATAGTTATCCAAAATTATGCTTCTGAGAGAAGAACAGGAGCATTGCCAGAACTAGTAATGCCTATTTTCTTTTCCCAGAGCTAAATTGCTAAGCTGATTGGAAACTAAACAAAAGGGAACATGTGATCTTGTGTCAAGCATGGAGTAGTTTAGGGTGTGTTTGGTTGGGTGCATAAGGTTGGGCCAAGCTCCTCAGGAGCAGAATCTTTTTGGTTTCGCTTGTTTGGATAGCTGCACGTGTAAAGCAACCTGGCTAAGCAGATACGAAAGATGTCTTCGGGCCAGGCTGGGCAGAAATGCCCAATTTCTCCATTTCTCCAGATGCAGGCTCTGTTAATGGCTCTGTTAATGATGTTATTAAGAGGTGATCAGTGCATATTAGGTAGTATTAGAGTGGATTAAAGTGGGTTAAGGTAAAATGAGGACTATTAGAATATATTAAGATAAAATTAAAGCCATGCTAACATTTTCTTTCCACAGTTTCTTGCATCTACACTTGCGATCAACGTCCTTATGCACCCAACCAAACAACATTTCAGCACAGTCTGGCTCAACAGAAACAGTCAACCAAACAACTCATATTGCATCCACATAGCCTGGCTCGCTTCAGCAGATGACCCGTACAGGCCAGGCTAGAGGTATGCAAGGAACCAAACACCCCCTTATTAACTCAGTACTATTGAGTGCTAAATACAAGGCTATGACAGCCAACTACCATGTTACTTTTGTAGTTTTGTTCACTATTGAAATATAATAAAGCACAAAAATAAGTTTAGATATGCCTGTGATTGCTGCAAGGAATTGTTAATCCAAGACTGCATGCCATGACAGATCTACTGATATGGTGTGGGGATGAGGAGGAAGATGAAGGATAACTGGCGGAGGCGATGTCACCCTCGAGCTCGGCGGGATTGATTCTCGGCTGACCGAGGCTCTGACTGCCGATTAGATGGATAGCAAAGCTAAGTTTATTCTTGATTGATCCTCTCAATTACATTATGCTGCCTTTATAGCCTAGGCGCAAGGGATTTCGGTTTTCTGAAATCAGGACAGCGCACACGTATTCGGGACGGAGACTAACTCAAACTCTAACCCAATATCTAATTCAATCTCTTAAGGAGATACTAACTCATCTCTTTCTAACTTAACCTTCCCTCTTTCCTAATTAATGTATTGCCTAATCAGCACAGTAGCCATGCCATGACTGGCTACAGGAACCGAGTTGTTTCGGTTTCAGCAGCGCCAACCGAAGGACCTTATGCCGAATCCTCCTTGGAGTTCTTGCGCTTGCGTCGCTGATATGTCTTGCCAATAAACGCGTCCACAACATCTACCAATATTTATCACCATTGACAGTATTAAATTATATAAAACAAACAAACCAATCACCACAGTTGTCATATAGTTCAAACTATCGTACCATGTTTTTCTCTGAAAGTAGCATTAAGGGAAGGCAAAAATTGTAACATATACAAACGTATGGAGTAGGAAAAAAGGATTTGACCTCGATGGTTATGGGGGTGAAGACCAGAAGGTTGGATAGGTCAAAACCAAGGGCGGCGATAAGGAATCCGAGCTGGTAACGCTCAATGGTTGATGCTGTCTTCCATGGGTGGAGGTACGCAAATGCTGCTACTGATATGGCCGAACACACTGATATCAACATGAAGTAGGCTGGGAACATCTTCCCCTGCAGATTCCCAAACTGGTGCCTCGGCAAATACCTTCATGATTCAAAAGATTTCACCAAACAATGTCAATTGCTTTGTACTAATTTTTTATAAAGGAATAATCAACTTTGCGCTAATGGTTTCAGGTGAACCTCTCAGTTCTCACAATAACGAAGTGCTATGTACCCTTTGTGTAATACAAGTACAACATTGAAGGCACAATTGAACAATCCAGTGAAAGATGTTGCTTTCTAAAAATGCAAATAATGTAATACTCTGAAAAATGCAACTTACACAAAAAAGTAAACAACAAAACTTGCTTGCAAAGCAACATGGCATTGGTGTAAAAACGTTCAGAAGTTGTACCAGCAAAAATGGTAACCTAAGTCATCACAGTATCTACAGGCTTAGAGCTAATGTTTAAAGAGAAGTCTAACATCTACAAGCTCTCTATATTCCGAATAAAGAATACTCCAAATAAAGAATACTCCAATGTTTCCAATTTATAATTTGTGTGTGTTCCTTCCCAACAAATTATGCATCGTCTCAAAGGACATGTTTTTATGCTAGCAAAGGACATGTTTTTATGCTAGCAAACATAGATACTCCCTCTGGTCACAAATACACGTCGTTTTGGGATACACGCAGTCAAACTTTAGAAATTTTGGCTATCGATATCTTTTTAAATATTTAGATTGCATAGATGAAAATCATATGCGTAGATATGTCCTGATAAGTACTTTGATAATATTATGATTTTATTGGTTTTATAAATATATTACAATATAAATTAGTGGTCAAAGTTGTATCCTGGGACGTATCGATGTCCAATACGACATGTATTTGTCATTGGAGGGAGTATGTGCAATAATTACTACAGTGAATTACTAAATTTCTAACACGTACAATGTGGGATGAATTGGTGAGGACCTATGGGACTACAATTCTAGCGCCAAATCTATACTGCTTGTCACAAACAAAACTGTAATTTGAGCATAGTAAAGACCTACCAAATCTACTGCCCAGAATCTGAAACTAAGTACGACAGGGGAACGCCTTACGCCTACTAAATCAAACAACAAAAGATACTGCAACTTTTACCGCAAACAAGCGCAATAATAATCGAACAAAAGATACTGCAACTTTTACCGCGAACAAGCGCAATAATAATCGATGTAACAAAACCAAAATTCTCACTAAAACGACGCTAAGAAGTTTAACCGAAAGGGATCAAGTGGTTGTACTTGAACATGACGATGCCGCCGATGAAGGTGACCCAGAGCGCGGCGCCCCAGGCGGTGGCAAAGGAGAGGATGTGTGCCAGCCTCGCCGCCGCGACGCCCGCGCCGGAGCGGCCGGAGCCGCCGAGGAGCGCTTCCGGCGCGAAGAGGGCACCGGCGGCGAGGAACGACACCGCCGTCAGGAACCGCGCCGCCCACCCCATCGCGCCCTTCCGGCTAGCTCAGGCTAGGATTTGGGTTTCCGGAGAGTGGAGAGAAGGGAGAAGAGGGCAGAGATTGTGTGCAGTGTAGGGATGGAACTCTGGAAAGGGTTTGAAGCCAAGGACTCCTGAGAGCAACGAGATCGTTTTGCTGACGCCCACGAACCTTCTAGAAAGAACGCGCTTAGGCCTGTTTGGTGAACTATTTTTTAAAAATTAATTAACCTTTTTCTATTTTTTTAAAGTTAACCCGGCGCACTTTATTTCCAATTCTAACTCCTTTGATCACGCCACTACTTGTGACGTGGCAAAACAACGCTGTCATGCTGAGACAAGCTCTTGTCACGCCATAAGTGGTGGCGTGACATTGTTATTTGGTCACAATACCATTAGTGGCGTGACAAAAAGTGCTATTTAGCGGATTTATCCTATGTCGTGACAGTGTTGTTTTGTCACGTCACGGGTGGTGGTGTGATCAAAAGGGTTAGAATTAGAAATAAAGTGAGCGGGGTTAACTTTAAAATAAACATTAAAAATGGGTTAATTAATAAAAAAAGTTCCCTGTTTGATATACCTGTTCACATGCGGCCGGCCTTTTATTCATGGAATGAGTTAAATATTACTTTTAATTCCGAAAAAGCATTAAAATAACAGTTTTTAATTGGAAAAACCAAATTTTGAAATTTGGCTAGGCGAGCTCATCGAGCTTTAAAAACCTTGTGGCGTTTGAACATATCTAATTTGGATACATAGTTATTTTTTAAAAGTTTTTAAAGGATGCCAAGGTTTCTAGAAAATATCATGGTATTGAAAACTTTCAGGTGTTTGGGTACAACAAATACTGTTGTTTTTGTAAATTGTACTCCCTCCGTTCTTAAATACATGACGTTTGACCAAGCGTGCAGTCAAACTTATCTAACTTTGACTAATAATATATGAAAAACTATTAGATTGATCATGAGTGAATAGTATCATTAGATTTGTCATGATAAATATTTTCATAATATAATAATTTTGTAATTTTTTACTAACAAAATCATATGAAAAATAATGGTCAAGGTTATATAAGTTTGACTGCATGTTTAGTCAAACGTCATGTATTTAAGAATGAAGGGAGTAGTACGTTAAATACCATTGTATTTTTGCAGTTTTAAAAATTCCACACACAGTTTTTTTTTTTTTAAAAAAAACCGAGCTCAACTGACCCCTCGCGTATGCATCTATGCACGCCATGGGCAGTACGTTTTCAAGCATAGTCTCATGTGATCTTTCCCATAATATGCATGCATGCATCATGCTATATACACAAACGTTTGACTGCATTGTTTCGTTTTCTTTTCTTCCAAGCTAATGAAATTTGGATATGTGTTGTTTGTTTTGGAAACTTGATTCCAATTTTGAAATTCGAAATTATCAATTTGAGATTAGAATGTATAAATTTCAGTTTTTAGGAACTCGGTTGAATTTTCAAAATAAAAATAAAAATATAATTTGAATCAATCAAGTTGTTAAGTTATCCTTGAATTTTGAAAGGTTGTTTTAAATTTGACATTAAATTTAATAACTCCCAATATCCCTATAATGATATATTGCATTAAATAATACAACATCCAAACGCACCTTGGTTTTTCTCAAAACTGCAAAAACTGTGGTATTAAAAAAATGTAGTATGTTATGGATGGGGCATTGAAAATTGTGGTTTTCGAATACAGTGGTTTGTAAATGCTATAACATCCAAGCTGTGATTTTTGTTCACTCTTTCCTCTATTTTTCCTCTTTATTTCTTTATTTTTTCATTTGTCATTAGGACTCCAAGTCTCCAAGTCCCTTTGAGTAAGACGCTGTATTGTTTCGAGCCTGCTTGCAACGAAGGAATTATACACGGGAAAAATATAATTTCCGTAGATTTGCTACAAAATTCATGTTGTTTCAGCTAATATGATGTGTAGGAGAGCTTAACTGGACCAACAAACTCATACCAGAGGCTTAATTTTATAGTGTAAATTGTGGGGCATTAGCAATTTATCTTTTCTGCGGAGAGCAGAAACTCATGTTGGGCAATGTATGCATCAACTGTTGTCAGAGTAAAATGTTTCTATTTCATGAAGAGTGAAGACTAGTCATTTTTCGTAAGCCAGCCAGGCAGCTATCTCTTTAAACTTCAAAGAGGAGAAATCAGCAAAGAACTTCAGTACATGTGACAGAAGAGAAGACTTACCTCTTCTATCTCCTTCCAGAAACAACACTAATAGCTGGTAGAAATTTGCTCTTGTTCCCTAATTTCTTTGTCTTCTGTGATGCCCAAACCAAACCCATGGCCCTGAAACTAGCAGTGTTCAGACTTCAGAAAATAAGACTCTCCCTGGTGCAAGATTTCTACAAGAAAATAAGTAGGCAGTTGGGCCTAGACAAAAGAAGTCCATGGTTTAGGACCAAAACAAAGAAACCAAGATTCAAGAATTCATGGGCCATGGTTTTTTTTCAGTTTCAAAGCTCAGTAGAACATGAGCTCAGTTGACCATTTATAGCTGCATTTCTTGACGAACTCATGTGGCATATGGCGTCAAACATTTTGGTAGGAAGTTGACTTGCCTATATGAGAGTTGCTGGTTCAGAATTCATTGCAGGTAAGTCTGTCCTCACCGACAAACTTCATCACATGATAGCTTCCATCACTCGTTAAAGAGGATAAACGTTAATACAGGGTAGCAAAAGAGAGAGGGGGAAGAAAGAAGGAATAAATAAGTATATAGTATATATTTGGTACCTTAACCCTTTACTTTGTTTAATTTTCATTCCTTATCTACAATACCAGATGAAACGTATCCTTAAACTGTTAAAACCAGACAAAAGGAGTCGCTTTGTCTGTTTGAGAGATGTTTTATGCCACGTAGGCGTCCACGTTGGTACCGTAAGCTGACTCACTCGATTAAAACAAAGAAGGGAAGGTAGCCTCTGACTGACTAGCAGGCCCTACCGGTCAGGGACGCATCACTACCGGTCAGGGACGCATCACCCATCCCCAAGTACTAGCATTCACTGAAAGTCAGATCCCCTGCCAGTTTCGCCCTTCTTCTCGCCCCTTCCCTTCTTTCCCCTCTCGGTTAGATTTCACCATTGCCATCTCTCTCTCTCTGTCAGGGGTGCGCGGCCATGGCGGACTAGCACTTCGTGTACAAGGACATGGAGGGGGCGAGCACGCAGTGGGACGACATCCAGCGCCGCCTTGGGAACCTGCCGCCAAAGCCGGAGCCCTTCAAGCCGCCGCCCTTCATCCCCAAGGTCGACGCCGACGAGCAGCCCAAGTCCAAGGAATGGCTCGACGCGCGCGAACCCGACGAGCTCGAGGAACTCGAGGACTAACTGTACGGTGACCGCTTCCTCGAGCAGTACAGGTACCCCCTTTCCCCGGCCTCGATCTGGTCTCCGGTCTGGTTGGTGATCCATGACGATGTCCTTTTTCCCGTCAGTTCTTGGCTGCATCTTGGGATTTTCTAGTGCTTTATGCGTTTGATTCGATCCGGCTTGCGTGGTCAAATGGGGTAATTCGTGTGATTTTCTTAGTAATCTGATCTGTTTGCCATTTGATCCAGACTTCCAGCAGTATCTAACCTTCGATACATATGACTTGTGAACATACCGTCACAAACCAGTCACAGATACCATTTACATTAGGCGTGAGCAAAATCTTTGACCTTAGGATGACAATTTTTCTTCCTTTTGAAAAAAAAAGAAAGCACATTCGTTATGACAGGCATGTCTAGGGTGCATAACTCCATACACATCCAATCCTGCTGTATGTTTACCTTGCATCAAGTGGCTGTTAGATGTGTATTAGGACTTGTGTATTTTCCCTGTTGTATAAGGGGTTATCTGTATATATATGTCATACCTATACTTGTATATATATTGGTTTATTGGGCTCATGATGAATACAAGCGCTATTCATAACATGGTATCAGAGCAAAGCTAGGTCTAGGGTTTTCTCACGTGACCGCCGTCGGCCTCCTCTGCCGCTGGTTGTTGCCGCTGCCCTTGCGCCATGAGTCAAGCTGTCGTTGGTTCTTCTTCTTCCAGCTGCTGCCTAGCTTTGACGTCTCCACCCGTCGCTTGCCAAGCACCAAGGCCTCCTAGAAGGACCTCGAGGGCCGCGTCATCTTCGTCACCACCTGTGCCGAGAGGGAGACGGTGACCCGGCATCGGCGTCACCTCGTCTTCCATCTAGGTCGTTGCCATCTTGGGTCGCCCGGATCTGTCGCGTCTTGCATCTCCTTCACCCGACGTCGGCATCACCTCAATTTGCGCCGCCTCTCTTCACCCGGTGTCGCCTCGTCGTCCGCTCCCGATCCGGAGTCGATCGGTGTCACCTCGATCTGCGTCGTGCTTGTCGCCTTGATTCGCTGACGTCTTCCTCGCGCCGACGTTGCCTCGTCTTCCACCAGTGGAAGAGAAGGGGGAGTCTGTGTCGGCGTTGATTGAGAATAGAGAGAGGGAGTCGGTGTCGGGTGTCAGTGTCGATTGAGAACAGAGAGAGGGTGTCGGTGGAGATCGAGACCGTGACAAAAAAAACAATGTCGTCCTCTTCAGGCACTGCTTCTATACCTCGTTATCCGGTGATCTTCGATGGTCTCAATTATCGGGACTGGTTTCAGCACATGCGCCTCCACATGAGTGATTAATGTCTTTGGGATTTTCTCACTGGTGAGCTGTCTTGTCCGCCTCGACCTGTTCCACCTGTTGAGCCCGTGCTCCCGAAGGATGCTTCTGAAGACACTCATAAAGAGGCATCTGATGCTTTTTGAGGATGCCATGGAGACTTTTCAGATTTAGTATACCACGTACAAGACATGGATTGATAAGGATGCCTGTGCCCTTGCTATTCTGGTTGCTAGCATGGAAGTGCATCTCACTAGGGATGTGGCTGGCTTGGCTTCAGCACAGTTGATGTGGGCGCATCTATGTAACCGCTACGAGCCATCTGGTGATTCCTTATATCTTGCTGTTGTGCGTTAGGAGCAGTCATTGCAGCAGAAAGATGCCACTGTGGATGAGTTCTATGCCCAGTTGTCCGTTGTATGGCGTCATATTGACTCTTTGGAATTAGATGTTTGCCACACTTGTCAGTGTTGTCAACGTCAGCAGTCTCACCTGGAGCTTCGTTGCATCTACGACTTCTTGACATGTCTCCGGACTGAGTATGGGCAGACTCATGCTTAGTTGCTGACGCGCCACCCTCATGTGACTCTATTGGAGGCTCTTACATCTGTTCGTGCTGAGGAGATTCATCTTCATGCTACGGGTCTGCTGCCGTCACTGTCGTTTCCTTCAATTCTAGCAGCTTCTACACCCGTTACGTCTCTAGCTACTCCTATGGAGCTTAATGTTCATCTTCGTCTCACTGATGGTGAGCCTCTTACTGATCCTACTCGCTATCGTCATCTTGTTGGGAGTCTTGTTTATCTAGGTGTGACTCGTCCTGATATTTCGTACCCTGTGCATACCTAGCGTCAGTTTGTTTATGCTCTTGGTCAGCTCCACTATAGTCATTTTCTTCGTGTTCTACGATATCTTTGTGGAACCATCACTCGTCGTCTCTTTTTCCCTCGCTCCAGCTCTTTATTGCTCTAGGCATATTCTGATGCCACTTGTGCTAGTGATCACTCTGATCACCGGTCTCTCTCTGCCTATTGTGTTTTTCTTGGTGGTTCTCTCATTGCTTAAAAGACTAAAAAGTAGACAACAGTTTCTCGTTCGAGTGCTGAGACTGAATTGCGAGCTATGGCTTTATTGATCTCGGAGTTTACTTGGCTACGATGGTTACTTGAGGATTTTGGCGTTTCTATTTCTGCACCAACTCCTCTTTTATCTGACAGCACAGGGACTATTAGCATTGCTAAAGAGTCGGTGAAGCATGAGCTTACAAAACATATTGGTGTTGATGCTTCTTACATGCGGACACAGGTGCAGAACCAGATTGTTGCTCTTCAGTATGTGTCTTCAGAGATTCAGTTGGCAAACTTTTTCACAAAGGCACAGACCAGAGCCCGTTACAGCTTCTATCTCTATAAACTTCATATTATTGATCCACCATAAGTTTCGCATGCGCGCGGAGGGGGGCGGGGTTGTATAGTAGGTTACCTGTATATATGACATACTTGTACTTGTATATATATTGACACATTGGCCTCATGATGAATACATGCGTTATTCATAAAAGTGGCAAACATTTAATTGATCTGTGCCTAACATGGTAACATAGTAGTTCACAGTTACACATTGATTTTACCATGGAATCCAGCCTTTCTTCCAATAATAGATGATCTGAATTTATGTTGCTCATATAAATGACACATAATTTTTCTGAAGTTTTTTTCAACAAACCATCAATCCCAGAATCGTTTCAGTATTATACATTGGCTTCCATCTCCTTCCCCAATGCTAAATTGTCACTCTGTTTCGCCTTCTTTCAGCTGTTGCATTAGCCCTTCGCGAGTCAGACCCATACTGAATGATGGGCAGGGTGGCAGCGATTCACCCCGGAACAACGTCATAGAAGGTGTTCGCAGGAAGTCCACAGAGAAGGTTGTTGCCCAGCATAAAGAGCGGGAAGAAGATGATAGCGACTAAACTTTTACTCCTTTTGCTAGCTTGTCTCAGTTCACTGATATTTGGTGCGTGGGTGTCAAGTTTTTTTTTTTTTTGCTAACATAGCACGGTTTATATGCGAAATAGCAAATCTAGCCCCCTTCGAAAATCAAAACTAAAAATAACACTACGGACTCGCCGACGGATAACATGTGTCAAGTCCATATCCTAGGGGAGGGGACTTCCTAAGTCCGTACCTCAAGGGAGGAGACTTTTCTCGTTCACACGATTTAGTTGTTATCCCTGGTCCGGACGCCCCTGTTGTAATTAATTAGTCATAATTAACTATTTATAATTTTTGTAATTAATTAGTCATAGTTAATTAGTAATAGTTAATTAATCATAGTTAAATATTCTTAATTAGTTAGTCATAATTTATTTAGTCGTAGTTATTTAGTCATGATTAGTTTAGTCATAATTAATTAGTCAAAATAAATTGTCGTACATAATTACTAGTTTTTTTTAAAGGAATTTAATAGTTTTTTTTAATTATGCACTGATTAGGTTAAATTTGTACATAACGATTACCCAAGTGTGGTTATTTTAGGGATGTAGGCAAATGTAGACTAAATAACGTGATTTGTTTATTTGATTGTGTATAGTAAATGACAGTGGATTGCACCTAACATATGTATTGTGTTGTTGTGGTTTTAGATAACGTTCAACATGCAAAACTTGTTTGTGTTTTTTTACGACGGTCTCGTACGGGGCGGATCGGGTGGGTTGGATATGTCAAAATGCCTAATAAGCGTCTACTTAACAACATATCGTAATCCTTAACAATTTGCACTAATAAATTAACATTTCGAAAAAGCCAAAAACTCGTACTCCAAATAGGCGTATGAAATCATGCGCTTTCCTTGTATGCCTAACTTTCTATGTGTTATCACACGTATCATAAATTTATTATCACATGAAATCATGCATTGTATTATCACATGCACCATAAATTAGTTATATGCTAATATCAGGGCGCATGAAATCAAATTGTATTATTAATTTAGGCATGATTAATAATTACAACTAATTTATTTGGACTAAATAACTACGACTAATTAATTATGACTAATCGATTAAGAATATTTAACTACAGCTAATTAATTACGAATAAATAATTATGATTAATTAATTATGGATAAATTAATTACAACAGGGGCGTCCGACAAGAGGGTTACAACTAAATCGTGTGGACGAGAGAAGTCTCCTCCCTGGGGCATAGACTTGACACATGTCGTCCGTCGGTGAGTTCACAGTGTTATTTTTGGCTTTGATCTCTGGAGAGGCCTAGATTTGTTATTTCACGCACAAACAGTGTTATATTAGCCAAAAACTCGTGGGTGTTTATCCGAGTTTCCTAGTCTTATTTGGTTTTCTGTTTGAAAAACCGAGTTGTACGGTGACAGCATAGACAGCCATGTGGCACAAAACAGTTCTCAAATGGACAAAAGGATTCTATTTACCAGTTTTGATAGTTCGAAGACTTGTTTTATTCTGTATTGTAGACGAGGAACGGAAATTAGTTTTGACTGTTCGAAGACTTCTTTTATTCTGTATTGTAGACGAGGAGCGGAAATTAAACGAAGTGAAGAGTCGTGGAACCAAATATATACTTATTCCAAGAAACAATTATTCTTCTGTATTTCTTCCGGTTTAAATTATTTGCACTTGAACAATTTCAATAATCAGGTGCCATTACAAATTCCTACCTCTACCTTTGTAGAGACACTGGCACCATGACAATCCCAAATCATCAATACCCAAAAGACACAATTCGATTGTTGAATGCTCTGCTGAATCCTATGCTTCACTGGCTTCTATACCCTGAGTGGTTCAACTCCTATCGTGACCGAGTGAGTCAGCTCGCCGATCATGAGGATGTGCTCGCCGACGGGGATCCTTCGGACCCCGTTCCGGTCGGCGACGCTGAAGTCGTTGCAGACATCGATGCCCATCTCCACGCGGGCGACGCCGCCGGCGGGCACGTGCACCTTCTCGAACGCCACCAGCTGCCGCACGGGCGCTCCGTGGCCGGCGGCGACCGGCGGGGCGGCGTACATGAGCACGGTGTGCGCCCCGTCCCGGTCGCCGACGTTCTTGACATCGACGTGGACGGGGATGCTGAGGCCCTCGCAATGCGCGTGCGCGACGCGCACCGAGGCGCGGTTCAGATGGGTCGTCGCGTTGAGGGAGGAGGCGGCGCGGCGGCCGGTGAGCCGGAGCCGGACGGAGAGCTGCGTCGGCGCGTGCGCGAGCGAGTGGGTGAACTTGGTGTAGCTGAGCCCGTGCCCGAACGGGTGAATCGTCGGACCGGTGTAGAATCGGTACGTCCGGCCGGGGTAACCCCTTGCCGGATCGGCGCGCATCGACATGTTCGTCATGGGCACCTTCTGCAGGTAATCTTGAGGGTACCATGTCACCGGCAGCTTCCCTCCTGCAACAATTCCAATCCAAATCAATCAAACTCATCTTCTTGTTCGACAATTTGATCTTTTCAATCAATTTGATATTTTTATCGTCTAAAATTTTTATTGTTTTTTTTTCAATCGCTCTGAATGAGATGAACTTGTTGGATTGTACCTGGGTTGTGCTGGCCGAAGATCACGTCGGCGATCGCCTGCCCGCCGGCCTGACCGGGGTACCCGACCCAGAGGATGCCGGCGATCCTCCGGTCGTTCTGCGCGAACGCAATGTCGATCGGCCCGCCGGACATGAGCACCAGGATCACCGGCCCTTTTGAGGCCTTCGCCACCGCGGAGACAAGCTCAGCTTGCTGGCCAGGAAGGAGCAGGCTTGTTCTGTCCCGGCCCTCGGCTTCCACCTTCTGATCGAGGCCGGCAACGACGATGGTCGCGTCGGCACGGCGGGCCGCGTCGACGGCAGCGGTGATCGGCTGGTTGCCTTGGCATTGCACGTTGGTGCAGCCCGTCTGGTGCACGGTCTGCACGTACTTGCCAATGCTCTGCAGAGGCGTGGTGTACCCGCACGGTTTACCGGCGTAGTTCCC
This sequence comes from Phyllostachys edulis, assembly GCA_036346405.1. Classification (NCBI taxonomy): domain Eukaryota; kingdom Viridiplantae; phylum Streptophyta; class Magnoliopsida; order Poales; family Poaceae; genus Phyllostachys; species Phyllostachys edulis. The sequence continues at coordinate 61,462 of JAYEVD010000309.1, forward strand.
GATCATGGCCACGGTGGCCTCGGAGTGCGGGCCGACGACGGCGACGGTGCGGTGCGCGGCCGGCGAGAGCGGCAGCACGGCTCTGCGACCGATCTTGGCGTTCTTGAGGAGCACGACGCTCTGCCGCGCCGCCTCGAGCGCGAGTGCCTGGTGCGCCGGGGTGCACACATTCTGCGGGCCGAGGTGCCCGAACGGCTGGCTCGCCAGGTCGCCGTCGTACATCCCGAGCCGCATCTGCACGGTGATGGTGTTAGTGACGGCGGCGTCGATGTCGGCGTCGCTCACCTTCCGCTGCGCCACGGCGCTCTCGGTGTACAGCGCTAGGAACGGGCCGCAGTCGAGGTCGAGCCCGGCCCGGAGCGTGGCGGCGACGGCGTCCTCGCGCGTCCGGGTGTAGTGCTGGTCGCGGTAGAAGACGTTGACGGAGTCGCAGTCGGAGACGATGTACCCGTTGAGGCCCCACCGGCGGCGGATGGTGCCACGGAGGAAGTCCCCGTTGGCGCAGGTCGGCACGCCGTTGACCTGGTTGTAGGAGCACATGACGCTGGCGGCGCGGCCGTGGACGACGCAGGAGCGGAACGGCACGTTGAAGGTGTCCTCGAGGTCCTGCCGGCTCACGACGGCGTTGAAGTGGAACCGGTCCGTGCCGGCCGATTTGTCGAGGTCGTACGCCGTGAAGTGCTTGCAGCAGGCGGCCAGCTTCAGCCGCGTGTGACCCCGCCGGCCGCCGTACGGCTGCTGGAGGCCCCGGACGTACGCGGTGGCGTACCGGCCGGCGACGACCGGGTCCTCGCCGGGGGTCTCCTGGCCCCGGCCCCACCGCGGGTCGCGGAAGATGTTGACGTTGGGGCTCCAGAACGTCAGCCCCGCCCGCCCGCCGTTGTACATCGCGCGCGCCTCGTCCGACACCGCCTGTACGTATACGCATACACCGCACGTACGAATGTGAGTACAAATACGAGCCAAAATACCCATGTCAGTGAGCAAATACATGAACAATTAAATGAGAAAAATGCAAGAAATTCCTTTCAGTGTGTCGTTCACGGCCAGCATCTAGTCAGAATGGATCAGAGACTTCAGAGCATCACTTCACAAGATAAGAGAGATCGCACGGATTACGAGGCACGATCGTATCTGTGCCTCTCCAATCACGTTGGCTGGATGCAACATGTTCTTGTGTACTGCACCTGCACGCTCGTGAGCAGGCAGCAGCAATGCAGCAGCGTCGCTCGTGAGCGATGAGATGCAGCGTATTGATGCTCGTTGGTGTGCCCTCGTGATCCAAATTCTTTCATGCCAATCTTTATTATTGTTTCTCTTCTGCAGGTTCTATCTTTTTTGGAACTTGATGCAGATCGATCAGAGACACAAGCCTAGCAGCTTGCTCAAAGCAGATCATTAGGCTTTGGCACTAGAGTGGGACATCGAGCATATGAGAAGATCATTACACTTTTTCTAATGGTAAGAAATGATGAGGCAGAGAAGCACAGTGACACGCATTAGATCCTTATATCCATGGTTCAATCCAAAATGACTAATGGTAAGAAAGGCTAATACAGAGAAGCACAGGAACATGTATTAGATCATTATTTCCTGTATTAGATCATTATCTCCATCGTTCAATCCAAAACGAATGGACTAAATCAAGTACTATAGTACCAAAAACACAGACTTAACACACTGTTCAATAATCCGGATCCTGACTCGACCTTCGTAGTACAGTTGTTTATCCTAACAAAGTCAACAGTGTCGCTTCTTTTTGTAATTCATAAAGTTATCTACCAATTACCATATACTCTAACATGCAGTCAAGAACTGCTCGCTCGGATTCAGAAATATACAATGTTTTAGAAATCGGATTTGCTAATTTTTCATTTGCTGAAATTTTTTATCTATCGATCACTTTCTGATTCTTGCAAGATTAAGCTTAAAATCACAAGACTAAGTGATGTTTAATTTTAGCACAATTTCTCTGTAACTTTTAGTTCTATTTGTTTTGTATTTTTCTATTTTTTTTGTATTTGTAGGGTTGTAGAGTTCACTTAGATTTACTTTTGTCTATTTTAGATTTTTTGTATTTGTCTTGTAATACTTTTGTCTATTTTAGAAAGAGATAATCTGGCCCATAAAATATTGATTTAGCGGTGAGAAAAGATGGTGATGGATAAAAATTTCAGTCACCTAAGCATAGACACTCTCTTTAGAAATTTGTGCTGAAGTTTTTTAACTTTGACCAATAATATATATATATATATATATATATATATATATATATATATATATAATGGTAAAGTTGCACGTTGAAAGCTGTATCGATGTCCAACAACAAAGGGAGTACCAATCTATCAACCAAAACCAGCTAATCGATGTCCGTCCAACAAAGGGAGTACCAATCTATCTACCAAAACCAGCTTGCATTACCTGCTGCATGGTAAAGCACTCCATATGTGTTGTGTAAAGCTCAGGTCATGAAAATAACAAAGTAGCACTACTAAATGCAGCGTTCATTTTACTTACTACCAAGTGCCACTAAAATCATAGTACTCTTCAAGGTTAAAAGCAGCCACTTGCAAAAGCCAATGCATATGGATCCATCGCCTTTTCTTCCTGACCATCACACATGTTGTAGGCTCCACGCGAAAATAATTCTCTGTCCATTCCTGCATCCCATTACATCCACCAGATGCTATTGCTGGCACAGTACGCTCTTCGTACGAACCTGTTGCCCAGCCTTTACGGATGAAACCTACACCACTCTTCAGTTAACATGTCGATATTTAGAGTTTCACTCGGGTGAAACTTGAGAATTTACATGATCGCCCATTGTCAGGTGGATCAAGATTCAAGAAAGCATTATGCACAGTGCAATTCGACAATTCAAGTGAGCTAACCTAAATGGATTATATAAAAAAATGTTTCTTTCGCAAGAGCTCTCAGTTTTTCTTCTTTTTTAGCTGCGTGTTTTCAGTTCTTGCCGGTAAGTGTTGGACTGAAATAGCGACTAGAGAGATTGAATAGGATGACAATTGTTCAACAGCTAAACTATGACTAAACCATGTGCTCTCTGTAGTAGCGAGGGACCTGGCTGTCGTGAAAAAAAAAACTATATAAAACTTTGCCCATGATTCTACGCCGTAGGATATAGCTTTAATATTCGTGCTCAGCCGTTGGCATCATCAAGAAGCTAGTACAGTAGTACTACTGTACACTAAATGGACGCACGGTGAGTGACACAGACAAGGACACCAAGGGCTCGCACAGACACGAGGCATCACATGCACCGATGCACGCATAACAACAGAGACAAGGCGAAAGCCCGCACGCGCGTACGTGTTGCGCGCTGCGGCGGCAATGCCGGCGCCGGCGAGGAGGTACGTACCCGGCCGATGAGCTTCCAGAGCGAGGCGTTGAACGACGCGGCGGTGCCGATGACCTGCGGGAACGCGGTGGCGCCGGGGAACACGCCGCCGAACCGCACCCCGGGCCCCGTGTTCGACACGCCGTGCAGCGCCTCCGACCACCACTCGTACCTGGCGATGCCCAGCCGCGGCACCCCCGCCGCGTTGTTCACCAGCAGCAGGACCTTCTCGGCCCGCGTCAGCCGCGCCACCAGGTCCCCGCGCGCGCGCGCAGCGGCAGCGACTGCCGGCAGAACGGCAGCGACGTCGCCGGCCCGCCCGGCGCGCAAGCGAACGGCGGCCGCGCTCCGCCGGCCAGCAGGAGGAGCGGCAGGAGGAGGAGGAGGCGGAGGCGGAGGCGCCGCATGGTTGGATCCTTTCTTTCAATGTGCTTGTGGAGATGGCAGGGGAGGATGCAGTGCGCTTATATAGCACAACTGCGCTAGCGAAAGGGCTCTCTCCTCCATGTTGCAGGTTGCAACCGCCACCGCCACAGGGAGGCACAAGAAAATGGTTCATTGGGCATGCAAAGGAAAGTATTTTGGAAAACTAAAACTATTTAGGATTTCAGAAGTTATTTTTTTTTTCCATATTTCAGAAGTCTTCTTTCTGTTGTGCATGTGAGAAGCTAGTGTTGTTGTACTGTGAGTGAAAGTGGTTGGGTGTTGGATTTTGGTGTGATCTCAGCTGCAAAAGACAGGTAAAGTGGTGTCAAGGCCAGGGCACGGCTACTTGAATTTTTGGTGCAAATAGCACGAAAGTAGTGTCTGTCGCAACGAAATTATAAATCTGACCTCTCGTCCGCACGGTCACCGGTCGAACGCGATGTCAACATGACACGTCGTCTTGTTCGGCAGGTGAGGGCCAGATGCCTCCATGTCGCCCTCGTTTGGCCCATGACTCCGTAATTACTTAGCAACCGTAATTAGCAGCCCAAATTAATTAGCATCCATAATTACTTAGCAACCGTAATTGGCAGCCCAAATTAATTAGCAACCGTAATTAATTAGCAACGTAATTAGCGTAGAAATTTATCCGCGTCTGACCCGTGGCCAGCCGGACCCAAATTAGTCCGCAAAAAATTGGTGAGCAGTGAGTACTTGAGAGTTTGGTGATGAAGTATTTTTTTTCTGGTTTTTGTGGCTCTGTCTTAATTGATTCAGTGGGTTATAGAAAAGGACCTGCTGTAAATTATGCAAATAGACATGAAAACAAAATGCCACAAAAAATTAATCTAGATTAGCCGCATGAGATGTTAGCAAATTAAATATTTAGCAATCACAAATTACATTAAATAGTTTGCAACCGCAAATTACATTAAAAAGTTAGCAACCGCAAATTAAATAGTCATGTAGCATCCTTCTCCAGCTCGAGACAAAGAGTAAAGATAGATAGAGACATATTAATTAATATGTAATCTAGCATATGGTACAATACAATGTTAAATAATATCATCCATATTAAACTGATAAATTAACAAAGATTGTCCTATTTGATAGGAGTACACGGGATATAATATGACTCACTCTTCTGAGCCACTGCTCTTTGCTCGCTGCGTCTGCGTCCTTGTTTTGTGTCAAGCATGTCCTGTGGCTGCTAACTATTTAATTTGCGGTTGCTAACTATTTAATGTAATTTGCGGTTACTAACTATTTAATGTAATTTGCGATCGCTAACTATTTAATTTGCTAACATCTCACGCGGATAATCCAGATTAACTTTTGCAGCATTATGTTTTCATGTCTATTTGAAGGGATATAGGTAGGCTACGATAGCAACAAATCAAAATTTTCTACCATATAAACCAGGAAGCCAAGCAAGTAGATGATCACAGATTGTTATCACCAGACGCACAGAGTAACGGAAGAAGAGTTGGAGCAGCCTGGTCCAACGAAGAGCGTGTCGATGTAGTGGTTGTAGTCGTTCGTCCAACGTCGAGCACGTCGACGCGGTGGTCGTGGTCGATCGTCTCCTCCAGTGACCTCTACAGTTCCTTATGAAGATCGCGGATCGTCCTCAAGCGCAACAGCAACCACAGTAGTGCCTCTACGGTATCCACACGTCCAGGGAAGGAACAGCCATACGCCGGTGTGCTAGCACCAAGTCGCACGGTAGAGCTCTCAAGAAGATGGCAGCTGGGGTTTCGGTGGAACAACTCAACTCACGACTTTTGTGTGTCTCGTCTGTTATGTTCACCCTTGCTCCCAACAGCCTCATGCATCTCCTTATAAAGTGCTCGTGACGGATCCTATCCGAACACATTTGATGAATCGTATCCGTACTGGTTTGTTCCATCCCGTTAAGTGTGTGACCCGTTAGGTTCATGTGCAATCGGTTGTGACTCAAAAACCCTTTCCGATCACGAGTCGTTAGCGGTTCCTAGCAAGGACATAATGATTCCCGAATACACACAAATATATTGGACGAACCTTAATGCAATATGATCTACGACCAGGTCCTCATCACTTACAACCAGGTTCTATCTCTATACGATCAGTTCGTAACTCCTTACGACCAGGTTTCGACTATTCTGTGATTACGTTTGACTAGTCTACGACCAGCTCGTATCTCCATACGACCAGTCCGTAACTGATCGAACTAAACGACTTACTCGTGTATTCTCCCTTTGCCTCACGATGTCTGGTTGAACTCCATGTGAGATGTTGTGTCATCTATGGACTGTTCAATACTTTCTTGATCGAGTGTCGGATAACTTCACGTGGTCGAACACTTCGACCACTAGTGGCATGGCCATGCACTTTCTTTATCCGACCACAACGAGGGGCCCAGAGACATCTCTCCTGTTATGTTAGGAGGGGCAAATCCCATATCCGACCAGTCACATTCCTCCGCATGTTTCATAGCATACCCGAAAGCTACCTTTATAACTACCCAGTCACGAGTAGCGATTAGCAACCCCTAAGAGTGCTATTATACATGTAGGAAACCATGCTGATATCAGGTCTAAGGATCATACATCACCATTGCTTGAGACCAACTAACGACACATAGAATCATAACAATCTCAATAATGTCTTAAGGTGGGTCAATCCAACCCTATGTTCTCTAACATGTGTTCACATTATTGATTCGATATTCCATATCTATGACCGGTGAAACATGGTCATCAATCAATATACGTGCTGGTCGATAGAGTCACTGGTGTTCCGACCATTGACATCTGACCAGGGATTCATTTAGAACGACATCATATAAGTTAAGAGTTTCACCAACAAGTCACATACTTGTTAATCTTTATAACTAATGATTCATTCAAGGAACAGGATAACACATAATCCAATATTATGAACATAATGAAATATAATCATCTCTATGATTGCCTCTAGGGCATATTTCCAACACTATTTGTGTAACTTACAGCGGGTCCTATTATATGACCTACTGAATCAGTCAAGATAGAGCCATAAGAACCAGAAAAAAAATACTTCATCACCAAACTCTCAAGTGCTCATTGCTCACCAATTTTTTTGCAGGCCAATTTGGGTATAGCCTGCCACGGGTCGGACGCAGCTAAATTTCTGTGCTAATTACGACTGCTAATTAATTTGGGCTGCTAATTACGGTTGATAATTAATTATGGTTGCTAAGTAATTACGACTGCAGATTTGCGTCGTCCAGTCCGTGACCAGCAAGATGAGGGCGACATGGAGGTGTCTGGCCCCTGACTGGCCGAACTAGGCGATGTGGAGGGGCGTCTGGCCTGTGATCGGTCAGACGAGGCGACGTTTCGTGTGGACATCGCGTCCGGTCGGTGACTGTGCGGACGAGGGGTCAGATTTGCAATTTCATTGTGATAGGCGCTACTTCCGTAATTAACAATCATGTGCCAAAAATTCCAACTACTTTTATGCAGGTATGCAAGTACTACTACTCGTAGTCTTTGTGCTGATGTGAGGACTACTTTTAGAATTTACAAAGACAATTACTAAGGATTAACCAATGAACATAAATATTAGGGTAAATTTCACTTTGGACAATTTAATCTTATTATGGTTTCACTTTGTACCACTCTTAACAAATCTTTTCGCTTTGCACCACCTCTTCTTAATTTTTATTTCACTTTGCATGAGTTTTAGGCTAAAATAACATTGTTGACGAGCGCAATAGCAAATCTAGTCCCATCTCAACATCAAAGCCAAAAAATGGCACTGCTGAGCCGCTGGTGGGCGACACGTCGCTGAGTGCGCGCACCAGAGGATCGAAGCCACCTCGTCCGCGCGCCAGTGTATGCATTATGTTTATTAACTGTGTAATTAGTGTTAAATTAATTAGTCATAATTAGTGACAATTAATTAGTCATAATTAATTTAGTTGTAATTAGTTTAGTCGAACTTAATTAGTCGTAATAAATCTAGTCATAATTATTTAGCCATAATTAGTGACAATTAATTAATCATAATTAATTTAGTCACAATTATTTAGTCGTAATTAATTTAGTCATATTTAACAAGTCGTAATTAATTTAGTCGTACTTAATTAGTCGTAATTAATTTAGTCATAGTTACTAGGTCGAAATTAATTAGTCTTAGTTAGTTTGCCATAATTAATTTAGTCATAATTAATTAGTCCAAATTAATTATACATAATTAATTAGTCATGGTTAGTTAGTCGTAGTTAACTCTCCATAATTCATTAATCGTAGTTAGTCGTAATTAATTTAGTCATAATTAATTAGTCGTAATTAATTGGTCGTATTTAATTTAGTAGGTTTTTTCTTCTTATGCACTGATTACCTAGATGTCGTTATTTTAGTTTAGGTAGGGAAGTGTAGTTATTTTGGAGAGATGGGGAAATATAGATTAAATAGTACGACCTGTTTAGTTGATCGTGTATAGTAAAGAACAGTGAATTGCTCGTAACATATGCATTGGGTTGTTGTTGTTGGAAATATGCCCTAGAGGCAATCATAGAGATGATTATATTTCATTATGTTCATAATATTGGATAATATGATATCTTGTTCCTAGAATAATATTGTTAATATTTATTATCAAGTATGTGACTTGATTGTGAAACTCTATATTTTTACGATAATTATTCTTATACAATCCTGGTCGGAAACATATGATGACACATATGAATAGACTAGCATATGTATTGGTTGATGACTATGTTTCATGGGTCATGGATATGGAGATATCAAACCAATAATATGGACGCATGTTAGAGAACATGATGTTAGATTAGACCCACCTTGAGACACTATTGAGATTGTTATGATTCTATGTATCGTTAGTTGGTCTCAAGCAATGATGATGTATAATCCTTAGACCGAGATCAACATGGTTTTCTACATGTGTAATAGCACTCTTAGGGGTTGCCAAACGCTACATCAGAATCGGGTAGTTATAAAGGTAGCTTTGGGTATGTTATGAAACATGCAGAGGAATGTGATTTGGCCGGATATGTGATTTGCCCTCCTAACATAACAGAGAGATGTCTCGGGCCCTCGTTGTGGTTGGATAAAGAAAGTGCATGGCCATGCCACTAGTGGTCGAAGTGTTCGACCACGTAAAGTTATTTGACACTCGATTGAGAAAGTATTGAACAATCCATGGGTGACACAACATCTCACCTGGAGTTCAACCAGACATCGTGAGGCAAAGGGAGTATACACGAGTAGGTCGCTTAGTTCGAATAGTTAGGGACTGGTCGTAAGTGATGAGGATCTGGTCGTAGACTGGTCGAACGTAATCACAGAGTGATCGTAACCTGGTCGTAAGGAGTTACGAACTGGTCGTGACCAAATACAAACTAGTCGTATAGAGATAAGACCTGGTCGTAGATCATATTGCATCAAGGTTCATCCGATATAATTTATGTGTATTCGGGAATCGCTATGTTCTGCTAGGAATCGCTACGACTCGTGGTCGGAAAGGGTTTTCGAGTCACAACCGATTACGCATGAACCTACAAGGTCACACACTTAACAGGTTGGAACAAACCAGTACGGATACGATTCGTCAAATGTGTTCGGATAGGATCTGTCACGAGCACTATATAAGGAGATGCATGAGGCTGTTGGGTGTGACAAGTTTTACACCACCAAAACCCTAGCCGCCATCTTCCTGAGAGCTCTGCCGTGCGACCTGGTGCTAGTACACCGACGCATGGTTGTTCTTTCCTGGATGTGTGGATCTGAGAGGCGCATCGCGATCAAGGCGCGCTTGAGGACGATCCGCGATCTTCACAAGGAACCGCAGAGGTTGCTGGAGGAGACGATCGACTCGCGAGGACGCTGGACGATCGACTACGACCATTGCATCGACTTGCTCGACGCTGAACGATCGACTACGACCACTACATCGACGCGCTCTACGTTGGACCAGGCTGCTCCAACTCTTCTTCTGCTGCTCTGCGCGTTTGGTGGTAACGATCTGTGATCATGTACTTGCTTGGTTTCCTAGTTTGCGTGGTAGAAATTTTTATTTGTAGCTATCGTAGCCTACCCGTGGCCCAATAGTTGTAGCTTTAGGAAATGTCTAACATGCAAGACTTGCTTGTGTTTTATGACGACGATCTCATACGGGGTAGACCAGGTGGGTTGGATATGTCAAGATGCTAGTTCAAGGTGGTCCAGGCGGAGAGCATGTATGCGATGAATATTCATGAGCCGAGGAGCTGCATCCGGAGGGAGTTCGGTACAGAGGCAGCAACAAAGGAGCTTGTCATCGAGGTGATCACCTGCACGAATAGCGGAGGGCAGAGTGTATGGGAGTTACACAAGGTGAATGATAGTGTTGCATGGGCCAGTACATGTAGATTGCTGCCAAGCCCGAGGTGGTGATATACTGGAGCCTGATGGTATACGTGAATTCCGTGCACAGGGTGTTAGCAAACCTTGATGATGCTAGTGCCTCAGCAAGCAGGGAATCGTAGGTGGAGTGTGAAGACGAGAGCACAAAAATGCTATTTTGGAGGAAGACTACGAGAGAAGACTTACGTAGATTTTTGTGTAAAATGAGGAGGCGGGACAATGGTGGTCAACCGGCATTGACTACCATGAGTTTTTGCTGGTCAGGTCGGAGTCTAACAAGGACGCCGACCCAGGCTCGGATGGTAGCGAGAAGGACGCACCTCAAGGTGCAGGCGATGGTGGTCCGGTCGGCGGAATTGTGTCATCGGAGGTGCCTTACATGTCATCCAGACTGGATGATCTCATAGTACGGTCACTCGTACTGCCACAAGAAGACGGGTCGCAGTGGGAGTTTGATGCTGACACCTTGTTAGTTGGGCAACACTTTCCAAGCAAGTGGTCGTTGAACAAGCTATAACACGATTTTCTCTGGTGTAGCACTTTGAGCCCGAGGAGCTCTGCCGCTTTTCTTCGGTGTAGCACCGCCTCCGGCCATCTCTCCAGCCTCCGCCACCAACTGGTGGCATCGCCGTCAAGAGAGGATCCCATTTTTGGCCTTCCCAAGCCTCATCGTCGCTTCGATCGCCGGCGACGAGATCGCCATGCGCGCTCGGCCATGCGCGCGCGCCCATCTCCCTTTCTCTCTCTCTCTCTCTCTCTCTGCCAATGGGACCCACATGTTTAAAATGATGGTTAGCACTTAATTACAGTAGTTTAAGTGTACTCAGTCCATGACATGTGGGATCGAGACGAAAAGGTTAAATAAAATCTAATTTTAAACATGTTTAATAAGTGAGTCATTGATAAGTAGACCCCACATGTAAGATTAATTACAATCAGAAGAAAATGGAAAAGCCACTTTTAGTTATGAGGAAATACGCTTTCTCTGTTGGAAAGCGTAAACCTCAGTAAAGCTCATAGGAGAATACGCACAGAGAAAGCGTAAACCTCGGAAAATACGCTTTTGACATCACCTTTTCTTTTTCTGGAATTTTCGAACCGAAGCAAATTAAAATGTTAATAACTTTTGCATAAAAACTCCAAATGAGATGATTCTTTTTTCTAAATTCATCTAAAATTATGCAATACCTGAATATACAAAAATATTTGGATTTGGTTACTGTTGAAATTATTTTTCCTTATTTAATTTGTTTCCGACTCTTTTTGGAATAGACGTTGATTGCTCGAACAAATTTTTCGACCATCCTTCACTATCATATTCAGAGCAACCAGAGCAAGGCAAGTAATCCCTTTGACCATGTTGATCCTACTATTTTTATTATCGTACTTCTTTTTAAAAATCTATTATGCATGCGTGTATGTTTGAAATAAAATTTGCTATGTTTGGGATAATGGTAGTTGTAATCCTAATTGATGCATAAATTTTCTTAAAATATTGATTTCCTTAGTATTGTAGCCGTTAGAATATGGTATAGGCAATAGATAATGTCAAATTGGGAATGGTAAGTGCGAACATCGCACAAATGCTTTCTAAAGCGATAGTCTTTTCTAAAACTTGTAAATGGACGATATGATAAACATGAGTTTAGAAAATTTTGAAAAGAATGTCCAGAGGGGTGTACCTATGTTATTTTGTATAAAGATAAAAATGCAAAACCTAGTTTTCGATGCGGGCGAGTTATATTATATCCTGAGAAGTGTGAGAGAGGAGTTTCACAAGTAGATAGGGAGAGATCCTCACCCAGGTCAATTAAGGACCGAACACTAGCAACTCCAATCTAAGCCTAAGTGTACAACCATATGTGTCGGTATGGGACGGCCTTAACTAATTAAGTCATTGAAAACTAGCCTTGCATGTTAATAGGCTATAGTAGTACGAGCATGACTGTAGACATGTTCAAAGGGGCTCCCTTCACTGAGGTATTGGGCACAAAGCCTTATGACACAAAGATGAATGCCTCACTGATGGGGGTGTATCCGGACGAAGTGAGGGTGTTCATTCGCTAGGCTAGTGCAAGGGTAGGACTAGATGATCTAAAGACTTCGACATGTGCTCTAGACTGCTTACCGAAGGTAGTGAGCGGTGGTATCGATGGATGCCAAATAAACTAGAGAATTTGTGTGCTGTGGATAAAGATGTACACCTCTACATAGTGTAAATCTATTTAAATAGCCGTGCTCGCGGGCTTGAGCATTCTTAGTGCTGACTTAATGGGTATAGTCTTGATTTTCATAAAAAAACGGCTTCGTTGAAAAAAACATGGGACATATTTTGTTGGTTTATGTTTTAGTTGAGTGCTATGTCTATGGCTGAAAATAATATGTCACTCGCAGTCGAGGAGGGTTGCGAGTTGTTGTTTATTCAGTTATTTACTTGTTGTCCTTTATCTATTTGACTGCTCTTAAAATTTCCGTTGCAAAACACTACATATCGATAATGCAAATAAAACTTGCTTAATGCAAAATAACTTGTAGCATAGAGGCTTATCTCTTGTTAGCCTTGCATTTATATAAATTTTGTGATATACTACAAGTCTTGCTGAATACGCATTATACTCAATCTTACTTATATTATTGTTTAGAGTATGAGGATGAGCCTACGTCAGACGACGTTTCCTTCACACTCGGAACCGGAGGGTTCGGTGACAGTTCTTTCTAGATTTTGTCTCTTGTTGGTTGCCTGAGGGTTTGGGTGGGCATGCCGTTGGAAATTATCTACTTTTATCACTTCTACTTTTTCTGCCACTTTTGTTACTCTATTGATACTTGCTTTTATTTGGTCGGTCGATCTGTGATGTAATAACCTTTAACTGCTTAAGTTATGTACCACCGTTTGTTTGTTTTTTTGTATGTATGAATGTATGGATGTGAATATCAATGTTGTGATTGTGTGTACTAGCCACTGATTATGGGACTAGTATGGTACATACATTAGGCCTTTGGGTATTCAAATCCCAGGGTTCGACAATAACAAAGTACCGATCTTAAGGTCGCTTATTACAATAAAGGTCACATGACCCCAAGTCTTACAGCAACGGAAACAACAAATGTTAAACTCTGAGTGATGGCCCATCAAATTGTCCACTGGCACTCGACTGGGGAGCGTAGTCTAGTACTCCGGGTGTCCTTCATCAAAGCCACATGCGAAGTCGTCGTAGTCCTCCTTAGCGTCGTTGAAGGCTTCTTAGATTTAATGTGAGTGTAGCACATGAGTACATAATGTACTCTGCTAGTCTTGGGAAAAATGCATATACAAAGCTTTAACAAATAGGGTTTATATGGTTCGTTTGCACAAAGCAATATTTTATATTGAAATATTTTACATAAAATACATTTGGCAAACATAGTTTCAATAAATAAATTAATAGATTCACTAGCGAAGGTTCTAGCTACCAGTCACTAGTATCGAGGCTCTAGCTGCCTAACCGGCTCTAGCTACTAGAATAACAATCCAAGTTCCAACTACTTCTAGATTCCCAAAACAATTATTTGAAAACAAAACTAAAATCTACTATATGAAAAAGCACCTTGCTCGCCCTTGACCGTGGGCACGGCTATTCAAATAGTTTTACACTCTGCTGAGGTTGTACAACTTGACTCATACAAGATAATAAGCTTATCATGTCCGTCTGACACACTTCTGAAGGTGTACGACTAAGTGATTATCACAAAGGCTTTTACAATACCTTATTCTTACATTAGCTCGCCCGATGAGCTTAACCCCAAGTCATGGACGTCAACTACCATCGACCCGGAGCTCACCGTTGTGGGGGATAACCTACCTGAATGTGCAGTTCAATTACCAACATACGATGCAAGCCCCGACATACATGGAAGTTTACTTACCATGCTGTACGACCCAAGATATAGAAGTACATTTACCATAACCCGCACATCTCAAGATATGAAAATACACTTACCATAATCAAGAGAACACATATTACTACAGCTTGCGAGCTTAATGCTTGGACTCGGTAAATTAGTTGGCTAAGTCCTCCCCATTATGGACATATGGTTGTACGGTACTGCTAAGTTTCGATAGACACAAGCGTCGGTCCTTAATCGACTAAGGCGAGACAGTCAAAACTCAACCCACTCACCCTAGTCTAAACAAGTTTTTCACCATTTTATTTTATTTTCCAAACTACTGGCAATACCTATTGCCATACATTTCCAAAAAAAGATTTGCATAAAAGGTAATAATAGTTTCCTCCCAATGGGTGATCATGACCGACAACGCATGTCTAAGAAATTATACCTGTCGACGATCGAATCGCCGATCTTATGAAAATAAAAAGAGGAAAATGACGTAGAGTCTCCTGGAAGAGAATGGGGGTTGCTCTTTATTGATATGAACTGGGATTACAAGACTTGACTAGGAACTATCTCCAACTAAACTGAGTGTATTGAATACTATTGCTTTGGCTTCTGTGTTGCCTTCTCTTGTACGCTATCGTGCATGCGTGTCCCTGTCTCTCCTCGTCTTCTGCGCTCCATCATTAAATAACTCCCGAAGAGGCGGCAGTTACTCCTGGAGAAGGCGTCCCTGATGAAACGTTACAACTGGTCGGAGGTTTAAGGTAGTTAACAATGTGCTAACTGCCTTGCGGTTAAGTACTTGTGAGAACCTTAACCGTAAGGTGGTTTATTGTCAATGTCTTGTATATCACCGTATAGTATGGAACGTTTTGCACATGTTCTATTCATCATACGGTTAAGAGTGCCAGTTCATAGCTTTTACGAGCAGCCACCTGGTCGGAACCTAGTCCGACCAGGGTACCCATCGTGTAACCTCTGGAATCCTTACGACCAGTGAGGTCGTTAGCCTTAGGGGTTACGACCATGAACACGTATGGTCTTTTATGTATTTAAATTAATACATCGAGGTTTTAATCCTCGTCAATACCATTTTAACTATTCTAGCAATATTATAATCAATATCGTGGATTTGCTATGCTAGGGTGGCAATAAATTATGGATAATAACTTCAAATGACGGCAATACCATGTTAGGATTTATTAACAACCTAGGATTTGAACTTACAATTTTATGTAAGTATCAATGCATAATAATTTTGAAACTTAAAATAGATTTTAGAAAACTTAGGTACAATATGGTCAAAGGAGACTTGCATTCACCAAAGGTTGAGGTCATTGTGTCTGGTTGGTCCAAATTGACTTCGGCTGCATTGTACTCTACACACGCGAAAATGAGACAAAAAATAACATAAAAACAAATATAACAATATAAAATTAGTACTGGAAGGAAGATATTGAATTTAGATGAATTCAGGAAGAAGAATCAAGCGATTCAAGTTAAATGCGGAAGAGAACGAACTCTCGGAAGATTTGACGAAAAGGAAAATTTGAAAATTGGAATGGAGAGGAATATTCCTGTTATATTCCTTTCGGTTTTTAAAGGGTTAAATCAAAAGGCTGACGAGTGGGACCCATTTGCTAGTGAGAGAAGAGACAAATGGTATGACATGTGGGGTCATAGTGTCATAGGGAGAGAGTGAATGCAAAGAAAGATCAGGGAAGGAAAAACAGAGCAGGGCGGCAGCGGCGAGTGGCGGCACGGAAGCGGCCGATGAGGGGGCAAAATGGAACCCCGGCGGGGTGTTCTACCCTTTGGTGGTGGCGGCATGGCCAAAGGAGCCTGGAGGCGGTGCAGGAGGGTGTTGTGGCGCGCTCGGGAAGGTGGCACAAGCATAGGCAAGGCGACGGCCCGGGGAAGCCGTCGGGTGGGTCGGGGTGGAGGGAGGCGGCGAACGGCGGCGGCGGCAAGGAAGAAAAAGGCGACAGTGGGGAGCTCCCAGTGGGTTCCTTGGCCAAATAGAGAGGGGATCGGTGGATAATCTCCGGGAACACGTGATGATGTGCATAGCTTGGCTCGGGGTTCACCGGAAAGGGAGATCGGGCGAGGATGGTGATTCGGCTGGCAACAAGGAAGCTGATGAATTCCGACGATGTGCTGCGACAAACACGGAATTGAATGAGGGGAAATGTTCAAGGTACTCGGGAACATGATGTGACACGGTTGGAGAGGCAAATAACTCACCGGAGTGGCGGGATGGCGGGATAGGGGGTGTGGCCAGCTCTTGGGAAGAAGCTCGTGCGGCGGTGGTGGCGCTCCGAAGACGAAGAAATTTGGAGGGGTGTGAAGGGGTGAAGAGGGGTGCTGATGCTCCATTTTGTAGACGAATTCGGGGCAACGAGTGGACACGGGTGAGATCGTGCGCGAGATTGACGGTGGCGGCTCGGCTGCGCATTGACGAAGACGAGGAACATCCAGAAATGAATGTGCGCGGGGATGATGGACTTGATGGCGCGTTGATGGTGGCAGTGATGACGTGGGCAGCGCGGGGGACACAGCGCATGCGGCTCGGGCATGGCGTGAGCGGCGCAGGCAGAGCACGCGTGGCTTGGGCATGGTGCAACTTCGGCTGGAACAGAGGAAAAGCAAGGAAAAGAAAGAAGGAAGAAAAGGGGAAAAGGAAAAAAAAAAGAAATGGGCCAGGTGAGAAAACAAATGGATTCCGTTCCAAGAAGTTTTGCGGGAAAATTCGACATGGAAGGGCCACTTGCAAAACGGAAGGATATTTCTCCATCCATATGTCATCGGACCAAGCCATTCATGGACAACTCTGTGCATCACCAATGTGATCTCGTTAGCACAAGGATGGTAACACGAAACAATCCAATTTGTACGATCTAAGCGTCTGTTTGGAGAGCAGAAATTTCTCAGGAGCGAGTTCGAATCCTAAAATGATCTGAGGAAATCGCCAAAGCATTTTCGCGGTGTACTTTGCCGAGTTTCATTTCACACAGTGTTAGCATTAATCTGTGTGTTCTAGCAGTTGGTAATGCCGTCTTTCATGGTCAGTTTTAGCGGACAACCAACCCAGAGCGGCGTTCTCCAGCTAGCGGTTGTTCAATATACAGATCAAAATGTCTTTGATTTGACCTAACACCTATACAACTACAGTTCGTTGAATTGCACTACACTTTCTGTAAATGCAATCTGATCAGCTCGTAAAAGTGGTTAAAAAAGTTGTTTGTAACATTAAAAATAAGTGGATGAACGCGGGGTTGATTAGTAGCCTTACTAGAAGAACTAACGTAGTAGAATTACTTGCCGTTTGGACCAAAGCAAAGGATAGGATCATAGGATAGGATACTCGTAACAACTTCATTAAAATGGTTTCCTTATACAGAGCTATTGTTGGCTACTTTCTTGACATTGATTGATGAAATGGGAGCAAAGGAGAGAGAGAGAGAGAGAGAGCAGTGTCTATCGTCAAATCGGATTAGATGAGTAGCTCAGCTGCAAAGGTTAAAAAAGGCAAGGGGATGAAAATGATGTAAGATGGCAACAAAATGAGTAGCCACAAATCCACAAATGTGAGGGTTAATTGATCATATGTGCCAAGTTTAACGTATCTTGCCAGGCTCTGTTTCTACCGACCCCTTCTCACTTTCTTCCAAGCTTCTTTACTTCTTTAATTGTGCATTGTTAAATGTTAATGACAAAAGGTATCAACATCCACACCGATTCTTATATTGTAATTCAGTGCTTCAATATGTATTACTCTATGTTCCAAAATGATGATCCTATTGCATTGTGCAAACTGCAAAGTATTTCTGATGGCAAAGACTACCTAATCACAGCCAGGAAGATAACATGACAACATGTCTATTATTCCTCTCTTCTTTCTTTCTCACTCTCATGATGTGTCACCACTTGAGGGTGAATTGTTGGTGGCTTTCAAAGGCATGGCCTGTTGCTGGCCTCTGACACCTCTCTACGAGAGGGGAGAAAGTGAGAATGGCCTTTTGACCAGATGCTAATGGACCATGCATCCTTTCA
Source organism: Phyllostachys edulis (assembly GCA_036346405.1). Lineage (NCBI taxonomy): Eukaryota > Viridiplantae > Streptophyta > Magnoliopsida > Poales > Poaceae > Phyllostachys > Phyllostachys edulis. The sequence continues at coordinate 79,567 of JAYEVD010000309.1, forward strand.
TGTGAAGTCTTGAATGGTTCCTGTTTACTAGCCATAGTACTGTCCACTATGGCACTATCCACTAATGACAGCAGTTAGCTCCAAGAGTTGGCAGTATGTATTTGTGGACTAGTGTTGTAGTATTGTCAAAGTAAGAGAACTACTACTAGAGTACTAGCTAGTATTTGATCTTTCTGCTGAAAATGCTGAGCAACTATGGCACTTGTCTGGTAGGGTTAAGTCAGTTATCCTACACTACGCATTAACCTTTGCACTGGAAGTTACATACATTTTCTTTGGTGATGAGATTAATTTGGACCCTGCATATTTCCCTCAAAAGAAAAAGATGGACTCTGCATAGCAATCTAGAGTCTAGATAGGTTGGTTGACGTCACTCTGATTATTATACTTAGGTTTTTGAGTTGCACTATCAACAGAAAATGACTGTACATTTTCAAATAATTGAAACCGAACTACATATGAAGTTTTTTTTTCTTCTCAAAAGTATATATAGAAACTTACACAGTTTTATGCCCAAATTAAAGGTGGAGAGCCTTCCGCGCTTCTGCCCAAAACACGGAGAGGAATCCACATCTCCACTTCCCAGGCTTCAAGTGGCGTTTGTTGAAGTTGTGTTCGTCTGAAATTCTGCATCACTTCCATTCATGGCCATACACACATAAACTGGAACTGGACTGCTTCAGTCCATGGAATTCAGCACCTGTAGATGTAGGGTTGGTGCTGAGGCCATGCAGCACAGCATGTGCTACTGACTTGTGGGTCCGGGCACTGAAACAAACTACATACACGCATGCAGCTGGTGAGGTGATGGGAGCAGGAATGAATGAATGGACGATGGGAGTACCAGACTGGGCAGTGCATCCATTCAGCAAATTGAATCACGGGTCTCCCTGATCGGTGATGACACAACTTCACCGAATTTTTGCATCAGCAATGATTGCGTTCATGGCTTTCTCTTTCTCCTGCTGCTGTTTAGGGATCAAGGTATGGTCGATGTATATCTTAAGGAACAGAAATACCTTGCTCAAAAAACTCTCCCAACGCCTCGCCGTCCCCATTAGGCGACCCACCCCGCCGCCAGATGCCACCGCCCCTCGCCGCACCCGCCCGCCGCCGCTTATCGGCGTCTGCTCGGCGGCCCCCCCCCTCTTTTTCTCCTCTCCCTCCCTTTCTTCTCCCCACCGGTTGAACTCTCCGTCGCATGGCGCTGCCGAGCCCGCCTTCCTTCGCCGCTTCGCTCCGGCCGTCGGATCGGGCTCCCCTCGCGGATCCGCCCGACCCAACCAGACCGTCGCCGCCGGCCGGATCTACGCCCTGATGGTTCGCCGACGGATCCGTGGCGTGGTGGTGGCGCATGGCCTTGGCCGGAGGTCGCGGAGTTAACCGTCTCGGCGGCGGCGGCGGCGAGCGCTTCGCCGAGGGGTCGAACGGCTTGGAGCGCGACGGCCGCAAAGATCTTTGTCTCGAGGCCTGCCCCGCGGCTCCGTGGCGGGGTGACTTTGGCGGCGGCGGCGGCCAGCCAGCCGTGAGGGCGGTTCGGCGGCCGTAGAGGCGCCGGCGATCGCAGGGCGGCTACGGCTTCCCGACGGTCCTCCGGGTGGTCGCCTCGATCTTCGCAGCGAAGGGAGGAGCCGGCAGCTTGCGATGGCGTCATAAAGGCGGAGCGGAAGCGTGTTGTGACCGCTAACGGCGAGCCCGAAAGCGTGTGGCCGGGTTGATGTGGCGGCCACAGCCGCATGAGATCGCCTCCGATCGCGGGCGTCAGGAGTTCACCATGCAGGTGCCTTTACCGGTGGCGTGGGTGGTTTTGGCTTGTACCTCTTTTGTGCGGGGTTACGGAGTGGAGACGCGAGCGAAAGCTCGCCGCTTGTTTGGTGCAAAGGTCGTTGACGTCTTCGGGCGCCATCCCCTCCTTGGAGGCGACATCTTCGCGTCTCCTCCTCCCTAGATGCTTCTCGGGTGAAAACCCCGTCCGGTGTCCGGATGGGCGGCAACAACATTGTTGTCGTTACCTTCTGGCGCCGCCGAGAAGTCCCTGCACTCTTCGTTTTTTGTTCTACCGGCTTCTTCAGAGGTTTACCCCAACGCCCTCGATTCACGGCGGCCCTTCTTACGGTTTGGCGCTTCACGGCGCTTCGGGTCCAATCGCGCTCCTCCGAAGTGTCGTCTTTGCCGACCGTGTGGCAGAGAGTAGCGGCGTGGGGCCTGGCTCACGACAAGGATGAAAGCGGCGTGGAGCCGGGCTCCGCCGACCGAGTTAATGTGGATCGAGAGGCGCGCGTGGGAGCTGGCTCCGCCGTTAGCGAGGCGGCGTGGGAGCGGGCTCCGCCAATAGAGAGGTGCGGCGTGGGGCCGAGCTCCGCCGACCGAAGTTGTTAGGTTGGTTAGTCTGCGCGAGTTGAGTTGGGTTGGCCTTGCTCGCTGTGCGGTTGTGCCTCCGGTGTGAGTGTCGATTCTGCTCGAGTTGAGGTCGTTTTGTCGTCTCGGGGTTGGTCTTTGGTTTCTTCTCTCAAACTGCATCTGTTAAGATTTTTGGGCGGTTTTCCTTATAAACTGGGTCAATTCTCTTCTTCTTTATATATATATATATATGCTCGGCAGGAGCTCCGTTCAAAAAAAAAAAGAAATACCTTGCTCTCCAAAAGAACTTTTTATTATTATTTAATCCCTTTTTAAAAAATATTTTAAAGATAATTTTTTCCTAACTTTATTTCTAATTCTGACCCCTTTAACCACGTCACAACACGTGGCGTGACAAAAACATGTTGTCACACTACGGATCTCAGCGTGACAAACGAGTGCTGCCACGCCACTTCTCTTGGCGTGACAGGACTTAACCCAAAAACGGACGCATGTTGGCTCGGAGGGCTATCTGGTAGGTTTGGCCACGCCGTGATCGGTGACGTGACAACACAGTTTAGTCACGCTACGGATCATGGCATGATCAAAGAGGTTAGAATTGGAAATAAAGTTAGAAAGATTTTATTTTTAAAATATCTTTAAAAAAGATTAAAAAATAAAAAAGGCTATCTCCAAAACTCTGCTAGAAAGCAAAATACAGGCAACCACCTGCTTTTACTTAATACATCCTTTTTCATTTATTATACATTGGATTTAACAGTTTGTGGGCATATTCAGAAAAAAAATTGAGTGGAGGCACCATGTATACAAGCAAGTTAATTGTATTGTTGAAAGTCTCAATAACATCATGTAGCGATGTACTAATTTTGGACCAATGAGAACACCAATGGTGGGAAGTAATCCAATACCATTGCAGACCAAAATTGAGTGGCCTGCTTGTCTGTACTCAGGATAGGCTCATACCATATTGTAGTTTGACCTATATTGTCCTCGCTTTTCTCATTGTTATCCCATGGCATTCCTAACAAACCGTAGTTTTCATGTTTTCAGATTTTCAGTTATACCTTCTTCTAGTACTTTGAGTTCATTCCTCTACTCAGTCCTCTACTCCTCTTATGGTTTCTGAAACTAGAATCGAGATTTGACCTCATTCCTCTACTCTTCAGTAGGGATTTTTTTCGGTCGATTTTCGGCCGAAAATCGGCCATACCGGTTTTGCCAGCCACCCCTGGTACACTTACAAACCGGCACCGAAAAATTCGGCCCAGACAAATTCGGCTCAAGCAGGTTGCAGCAGCCCATTTGAGAGCAGGTTGCAGCAGCCTATTTGGGCTCCTCGCTCTCGCTTGTTGCAACCTGAAGTCACTCGCACGTGAAGCCGTGAAGCCACATAGATAGAGATCCCCAAATTCCTCCATTCCTCAAGCTCCAAGCCGAAGAACACGCAACGCATTCCCCATTCCTCGATTTGCTTGCCGGCATCGAGCCATCACCACCAAGATTCTTTCTTCTTCTTGCGGCGGCTCCTGTCTTCCTCTTGCTCCCCTTCTGATCTCCCCTCCAATCACCCAAATCCGGCGGCGCATGGAGGTGGATGGAGAATGGCGACCCATCCCGAGCTCCTCCCCGGTCCCTAAGCTCCGTCGCTCCTCGCCTCCTCCTCGGTCCCCAAGCTCCTGACTCTAGTCCCGACATCCTCCTCGGTCTGGCTCCTCGCCTCGTCGACTCCATGCGGAGGCGGAGTGGTGGGGGAAGTTCATGAACTTGTCTTTTACTAGCAATTTGTGTTAATAAGTGGATTTTGTTGATGAAGTCTGTCGGCCGCTATCTGTCCTACGTTTTCAACCAATTTTCGGTCGAATTTTGGCAGAATTTTGTTAAATTTCAAATTGTTTTTGAAATTTTTGGCCGAAATCATCCGAAAAATTCCAAAAATCAGGATAATCAGTTCTATCGGTCACCTCCGGTAGAAAAATAAAATCGATTATGAAAACCCTGCTCTTCAGACATCAGTCCTCTTATTTCATCTGAATTGTTTTGAGTTCACGACTACCAAGTTATTCATGGGCATTTACATTTCAAGATGACCAGCCGTCCACTACTACAGAATCAACAAAACCTTTGCCTAGGTACACGTCCAAATTACCACCGTCTGAATGACCAATGCAGCATGAGTCGATGAGAAGTGGGAGGCGTCACCTCAGGTGAGCTTGAAGACGGCGACGAGCCAATGAAGAGCACGACCTTCGCCTCCCGCTCCGTCTGAGCCTCGTCGAACGGCTCCCTTCCGCATCTTCAATCGCCGAGGTGGGGCTCAGCTCGCGCTTCAAGCCCTCGACGATTTCCCTCATCGACATGCCGCCGAAGTGGGGTGTGGCTCATCCTGGTGCCGCTCATCCATATTTCGGTGGTATAAACGCTAATCTCTCTCTACCGCCGAGGTAGTGATCTATGGCACATCACCGCTGCTCCCTGCCACCAAATCACGCCGCCATGTAACATCCCATTTTTGGGGTGGCTAATTTGGTTTTCAGTTTGCTTTGGAGTTTCAAAAAGTATTTTGAAGTTAAGCGTGTAATTCAAAATCTCCCTCAAGCTTTCAAAGTTGATTTCAAAAGCTTAATTCAAAGTCTCTCAAAAAGGGTTTCAAAATCTCCAAAAGTTTCAAAGGTTTGTTTGAATTTAAAAGCTCAGTTGAAAATCCCCTCAAAAAGCTCAAATCTCAAGCTCTCTCTCAAATCCCTTTTGGGCTCAACCCACTTCTTTCTCGGCCTCCTTTCCCCTGAGCTCAGCCCATGTCTTCTCCAACCCCCCCTCCCGGTCCCTTGCCAGTTGCCACCCCAGTAGCGATGGTCGCACCCAAAGACACGCCCTAGACGCGCTTCCACGCCCAAGACCGACCGCTATGCCAGCGCCACAAGAACCCCTCCCTCCCTCCAAGAGATGTTCGCCCCCCCACACGCCACACCACCTCGCACTGTGCCCTTGCCCGGACCCTCCTCCCTTCCTCTCCTAGCTCCCCTTTTCCTCCCTGTGCCCGACGGACGTGCTGCGCCAGCCGGACGCGCTGCGCCCGCCGCCCTCGCTCCTTGCGCCGCCTTCAAAGCTGTCCTTTCAGGATTCGACGCGTGTGAGCAAAGGCGATCGAGCGGCCCTGAGATGACCAACCGCGTATTCGACGGCTGTCCTTTTCTTGGCGACGTAGATGGCGCGGGAGGCGGCCCTTCCGTTCAGGATTTAAGGGTAGTAATGCTAAGGAGGATGGTGTCCAGGTAGGTCGCAGCGGTCGCGCTCGGCGGTGCTAGCGTAGGACTGACTAACGTCTGTGGGGCCACAATCTTAGTCGTGTCGCCACCGCTTCTAGGGCTCACGATCTACCCATCATCGTTGCCGTTCGCCCTTGTCATCAACCGTGTGAGGAGGAAACTCCTGTCAATGTACACGGGGCCAGCAAAATCAGTTTGTTATGAGTTACGGTTGTCTTCCACATTGTTGTTGTTATTGTTACCTACAAGATATCTCAACAGGAAATCTTATTTATTCTCTCAACATGAAATATGTTCTGTACACACACACACACACACACACACACACACACACACACATATATATATATACCACTTGAGCATACTCCAATAATGATTATAAGATACCCCAAAGTGAGTTCCATGAAAGATTTAGTGCTAATGGCTATTTGGGTGATAAGGTGCTAATGCCAACCCAGGCCGTCCGATCTAGCTCGTGTGGCTCGGATCTACGCGGGCGGGAGGCCTCCAAATGACTTACGCCTTTTTTTTTTGCGTAAAACAACCTGCATTCCCCTTCGTCTTACGAAATAGCCACACTAAACCCCCTTGCATGCCCCTTCATTTCACCCGGCCCATCGTTTTCCCAAGCGTCGCCTCTCACCCGGCATAACCACCGCCGCCGCCCTCCCTGGTCCCTGGTGCCGCCCTCCTTCCCCCTCCTGGCTGCCGTGCCACTTCTCCACCTCGACGCGCCCGGCTCCTGACCTGCTCTCCCGCCACGTGCGTCGAGGAGCCGCCACTGTCGAGTGCTCCGTCGGCCGCCTCCACCGCAGCCGGCGAACGCGACCAAGGCCGCGCCTCGCGATCAAGACCTCCGCCACCGTCGAGTGCTCCGTCGGCCACCTCCACCGCAGCCGGCGAACGCAACCAAGGCCGGCGCTCCTCGTGATCAGGACCTCCGCCGCCACCGCAGTCCTCCGCCCCACTCTTCCAGGCCGGGGTTGCCCTGATCGCCGACCTCCACTGCTCCCCTTTCAGAGATGACTTCAGGAGCTTGTCAAACATACATTATGTATTGATTTCCTCTACATGAATGATGAATGATTTCTGAATGCTTACCAATAAGGCTTGCATATATACTACATGCATGATGCATGACTACATAACCAGATCGACCACATAGTTCTCCAGTGAAATTCTACACCACCTTAATGTGCATTCCCAACCTCTCTAACTAAATTACCCAAGAGAAAACTCTTCATTATCCCCATACCAAGAACGATGGTACAACCTAGCCATGCCTATGGCCACAAACACAATCTCTACCTCTCGTCATAGCTATCAACCACAATCAACAACACACAATAGGTTCAAAGAACCAATATCAACTCATACATCAGTATAACAACATATCGAAAGCGTAAGAGCAATATTCATCCCATTCCCATCCTACTGTGCACTAGTGTGTCAAATTTTAAGTTAATTAACCATTAACAAATTTTAGATAGTTTTACTAGTCCTAAAACAAATTTTAGTTAATTTTACTAGTCCTAAAACAAATTTTAGCAATTTTATGTTACCTAAGTTATTAATCTATTCTCCACGAACCTAAAGCTAGCTCCACCGACCTCAGCCTCGGCCTACCTCACCACCGACACCGGCGATGTCGATCGAGGTAATTAGACAGATCTATTGGTTTGTGTTGTTGTCTTTCCCTCTGTGACTGCTGGCTGGATGTATGTGGATAGATCTGGATCGAGGTGGGGAATGGGCCGGGTTTGTGTTTGGGTGTGACTGATGGTATGTAATTTTGGAATGAAAGCTTATGAATCTATGGAATCAAAATCCTTGCACATAGTTTGCACATATGAATGACAAACTTCTACATGGATAGAGGTGAGTTTCTACATAGTTAATTTACCCGCCTCCGCCCTTTCCTCTATTCTTGATCTCTTCTCTACAAAATCTCTAAGTAGTAGTGACTTTTGCCTTTTAAAATCGACTTATATATATATATATATATATATATATATATATATATATATATATATATATATATATATATATATATATATATATATGAAAAATACTTTCTACTCGGGTGTAGTTACTCCCACTTCGATATACCACCTAAAAGAACTTGACATACTCCTTTATCACTTTAGGTATACTTATATACTAATTATAAGATACTCCAATGTGAACCACACAAAAAATTGCAAGAGAGTCTATAGTTTTTAGCATATTTTGTAAATACCTTAATATTCCCACATAAAAAGGAGTATGTCTAAAAATTGTACATACCACCTCGAAAGGTGTGAATACCACCTAGGTGGTCTTATATACTCAGATACTACACATACATACTCTCTATGCAAGATACTCCCTACGCTAGAGATACTGAATAGGGAGTAACTACACCCGGGAGTAGAAAAAAGGCTTCTCTCTCTCTCACACACACACACACACACACACACACACACACACACACACACACACACATATATATATATATATATATATATATATATATATATATATAGACACACACATAGTTCGTAGCCTTAATTTGTTAGCTAACTCGAGGCCTGATCAATTCAGCTAGCTAGCTCGCTCCTTGGTCGTTTATCCAAAATGTTCAGGTGAAACACACCTATTGCCGATCGACACCTTTGGAGTGTATGATTTGCTTCATACCTTGGCATTGAACAAATGGCACACTCCAGTGTATCAGGTTCGATGAAGTACTCATCGAACCTGATACACTGGAGTGTGCTATTTGTTTCATGCCAAGGTATGAAGCAAATCGTACACTCCAGTGTGTCAGGATTAGGGATGGCAATCGGGCACGGTGGGTACGGGTAGTGCTCACCTATACCCATGCCCACGACCCTGATTTCCCCCCACGGGTATGCCCGCGAAGGACGACGGGTGAAGAATCTCGCCCATGTTCCGCGTTCATGGGTACTCGCCCGCCACGGCATGCCCGTTTACTCATGAATGATACATCGCCTGCTTACCCGCGGGCATTTGCTTAGTCAATTATGCAACAGCTGTGCTACAAGCTTACAATACATTATGCATTCGTAAAAACAAGTTGATAACAAAAGGTTCTCAGTGCTCATAATCACCAAATACAGTGAAGTTACTGTCTTCTCAAGGTTTCGAAGATCAAGACCATCCATTTGAAGAGCTTCCTTATCAATGGCAAAAATCAACAGAACCATAATCTTTGGTGCGTGTTTACTCAAATAGGGGCACATCATCTCAACTAACTTCCTTATACATTGGAGAGCTTGTTTTGAAGCTTCATGTCATCAGAATGAAGCATCTTTTTGTCAATGCTATTGAGAAGCCGGATGAAATCATTCTTCAAAAACTCAGGAAGGGTGTCATTTCCTATCAAGATTCTAGCGATATTCTGAATAGTCGGCGAAATTCTTGTTGTCCTGAAAATTAGAACTTCATTATAACTCATTCAAAATTATGCCTGATTACCAAAAGCAAGTATATGGAGAACTGCATGTATAATGAAAAGAAGTTACCTTCGATCTGTCTCGATCTGATCAGATTCACCAGGTGAAAGCATCTAGGCCCCTAAAAATTGTTTTGGTAATTAACGACAATATGTGAATATGGGATTAACGTAATTATTGAGTATGTACAAGGTTAAGTCCCATTGGCGCTCTTGATGATCAGGAATTGCACGCGAAAGGTTTACATGAAGTTCTTTTGACTCAAAGGCAAGGTACAATAGTCTAGGACTTTTTCTTTTTACCGGTCTTAAAGTAATTGGTTGAAGACCGGATTATAGGCTAGACAAACCGCATTACTAAGAGGGTGCAAAATTGAGTATCTTGAAAGTGAACGATGCCACAACCGCTCAAATCTTAATTGGTTTAATCTTGGTTTTGTTTTTGGTTTTGCCTCAAGTAAAATTTATCGTTTTTCTATTGAGGCCGGACCGACCGACGTTAATCGGCCGGATCGACGCATTCTTGGGACCAAAACGGCGGTCAACATTTTTCAAGAAGGTGTGTTTTCGGTTTTGCTAAAATCCTCGCCCGGACCGACCGACGACATTTTACGGATCGACCGACCCACTGCGGTCCGACGCGGTCAGCTTTTTCCAGAGTGTTCCTAAAACGAACTGCGTTTTTCAGAGGCTCTGACCGATGGCGTGCTTGCTCATGGATCGACCGACCTCTCAGAATCGGCTCTATTTCAGTGCATTAAATGCGAATAATCGACTGTTATAACCGAGGCCGGATCGACTGCACCTTTGCTCATGGACCGACTGCTCATCAAAAATTGGGAATTTCAGTGTCCAACGGCTAGTGGAGTGGGTGGAGGCTATAAATACCTCCCCACCGCCACTAGAAAGGGGTTGAGCCTCATTTAACATCTCTTGAGCCCTTTGCATTGTTTCCTACTCTTTGAGAGCATTCATTTCCTTTTGCAAAGGTAGTTGAGGTCTTTCCAAGAGCATTCATTGTGTTTGATAACTTGTGGCATTTAGAGCTTTCAAGTAAAGAATTCTTGCTCTATTACTCTTGGAGATTGCCGCCTCCTAGACGGTTTGGAGTTGGGTTCGTGATCTTCTCAAAGGAGATTGTGAGAAGGCCCTGCATTTGTGAAGGTTGGAGCTCGCTTATCCGAGAGGAGAAGAGCTACCTCTAGTGATCGAGGAAAGGCTTAATTGTGGAGCCGGCTTGAATTGATCAAGCTCCTCAACGTGGATTAGTGAAGACAAGCAAGTCTTCGATACCACAGGAAAAACTTCCTTGTGTCATTGTGGTTATTTCTAGTCTTTACATTTCCGCACTTATAATTCTAGCTTGTCTTTTGTGATAAATTGCTTAGCTAGAATCATATCTTGTTTAGTCTAAGTAAATAATTGGATAAACTTGTTAATTTGCTGAAAAGTTTAAAAACCTCCTATTCACCCCCCTCTAGTCGGTTATCCTTGATCCTACAAGTGGTATCAGAGCTTGGTCTCTCATTGTTTTAGACCTAACCGTCTAAGAGAGAAAAGGATGGCTAGTGAGGGAATTGCTATAGGAAAGACTCCTCTCTTTGATGGCTCAAATTATGCTTATTGGAAAAATTAGAATGTCAATTTATTTAAAGGCCATGAGTCCAAGCATTTGGAAAATCGTAAATGATGGTTATGCTATGTCTCTTAATCCACTAGAACCCACGGATCAAGATACGCAGAACTCTCATTTAGATGCCCAAGCTATGAATGCTCTTTTGGCGCTTTGAACGCGGATGAGTTCAATAGAGTGAGCAACTTGGAAAATGCTCATGCTATTTGGACAACTCTCTCAGAAATTCATGAGGGTACATCCACGGTCAAAGAAGCCAAATTGCATAGGCTTCGGATTAAATATGAGACATTCATAATGTTGCCTCATGAAAACATCAATGAGATGTATTCAAGACTCAACAACATTGTGAATGAGCTCAAAGGCCTTGGAACTAACCTTCTTGATGTTGATGTTGTTCGCAAGATACTTAGGGCTCTTCCGGATAAATATGAGACGTTGGTGACATTATTTCTCAACTCGCCAGAGTTGCCAAGGATGACACCAACAGGGCTTTTGGGCAACCTCATCACAAATGAGTTGTTCAAAAAGGACAAAGAAGAGCTTTTGGAGACATCATCCTCAAAGAAGAAAATTACCGCATTCAAAGCCAAGGCGGAATCTAGTGATGATGAGGATGGTGAAGAAGACTCCGACGAGGAGTATGCACTCCTTGTGAGAAGAATGTAGAGGGTCATGAAGAGGCGCCTAATAGAAGCTATAACTTTGACAAGTTCAAGAAGGGCAATCCTCAAATGACAAGAAGAGATATAGCAATATTCGATGCTATAATTGTGAAGAAAAGGGACACATAGCTACTCGTTGTCCCGAAAAGAAGGATGACAAGAGCAAGCCATTCAAGAAGAAGGAATACAACGGTAAAAAGAAGCTTTTCAAGAAGCTTTACAAGGATGGCAAAATGAAGCTCACATCGGAGAGTGGGATTCAAATGATGAGTCAAGCGACTTCGACTCGATTCCAATGAGGAAGAATCCCCAAGAAAAGGGGGCTAGTCAGATAGCCATCAAGGAAGCTTCATCGCTATTCTCCACTCCTACTTGCCTCATGGCAAAAGGAGATAAGGTAAAATCCATTATTGGTGACGAACCAACTTATGATGAATTAATGGATATGCTTGATGATTTAAATGAATATCTTGGAAAAGAAAAATCAAAATATAAGGTCTTAAATAAAGAATACTTTACTCTAAAAGATTCTTATATGGAGCTTAAGGAAACTCACAACTTGCTTATCCAAGAAAATTCACATAAGTCTTGTTCTAGTGTAGGAATTACATGTGATATTATTGATAAAATGCCTAGTATAGAAATTGCTAAGACTAGTGCATATACTTCATGTGATGACCTACTTGCTATGCCATGTTGCTCAAGTGATGATTCAAATGTTAATTTAGCAAATGCTTGTGATCCTTTGCTCATTGTTGAAAATCATGAACTAAAAGAACAAGTGACCAAGCTAAGCAAGAGCTTGGATAGATGTTTCAAGGGAAAGGCCACTCTTGACAAACTTTTGAGCGAGCAAAGGTGTTTTTTCAACAAGGAAGGTCTTGGATATGTGCCTAAGAAAGGCAAGAAGCCGGTAAATAAGCCCACAAGTTTTGTGAGGCAAAATGATAAGTATTGCTATAAGTGCCGGAAAATAGGACATATACAACAAAATTGTCCTAAGGGTAAGGTTCCATCTCTCGGTATATATGATTCATGCTATATACTTAGAAAATCTAAGGATGGTAAAGTAATTGCTCATTTTATTGGCACTTCAATTATGGGCGCTAAAAAGAATGCTATTTGGGTGCCTAAATCCTTGGTTATTAACCTCCAAGGACCCAAACAAATTTGGGTACCTAAAAGAACTTGACTCTTGTTTTGTAGGTGAACTATAAGACCGGTGGAAAACATTGGGTGCTTGATAGTGGATGCACTCAACACATGACCGGTGATAGAAAAATGTTCACCACATTCGAGAATGGAAAAGGAGTAGACAAGATCACTTTCGGCGATAATAGTAAAGGAAAGGTATTAGGATTGGGTAAAATTGCTATCTCAAATGACCTTTCCATTTCTAATGTTTCTCTAGTAGAATCATTAAACTTTAACTTACTATCCGTTGCTCAAATATATGATCTTGAACTAATTTGCTCATTCTCTAGTGAAGGTGTTACCATTTCTAACGCAAATGATAGCTCTTTAGCTTTCAAAGGCTTTAGATTTGGAAATCTTTACTTAGTTGATTTTAGTTCAAGTGAATCTTGTTTAAAAACTTGCTTAATCGCTAAAACCTCATTGGGTTGGCTTTGGCATAGAAGGCTAGCTCATGTTGGAATGATTCAACTTAAAAAGCTTTTCAAACATGATTTAGTTGTTGGCTTGAAAGATGTGAAATTTGAGAAAAATAGACTTTGTAGTGCTTGTCAAGCCGGTAAACAAGTCGCTAATTCTCATCCTTCCAAAAGTATCATGTCAACTTCTAGACCATTGGAACTCTTACATATGGATTTGTTTGGGCCGACAACCTATAAGAGTATCGGGGGTAATAGCTATTGTTTAGTCATTGTGGATGATTACTCTAGATATACATGGGTATTCTTCCTAGATGATAAAGGTGAAACCTCCGGAATTTTCAAAAGATTCGCAAAAAGGTCTCAAAATGAATTTGATTTCAAAATAAAGAAAATCCAGAGTGATAATGGTTCCGAGTTCAAAAATACTAAAGTTGAGGACTTTTGTGACGAACTTGAATAAAGCATGAACTTTCCACAACCTACACTCCCGAGCAAAATGGAGTAGTAGAAAGGAAAAATCGAACATTAATTGAAATGGCTAGGACAATGCTTGATGAATATAATACTTCCGATAGTTTTTGGGCGAAGCTATTAACACCGCTTGTCATGCCATAAATCGTTTTTATTTGCACCGTCTTTTGAAAAAGACTTCCTATGAGCTTATTGTAGGAAGAAAACCGAACATCTCTTACTTTCGTGTTTTTGGTTGCAAGTGTTACATTCTAAAGAAGGGTGTTCGTCTTTCAAAATTTGATAGTCGTTAGATGTTGGTTTCTTGCTTGGTTATTCTTCAAACAAAGAAGGTTTATCGTGTCTTCAACAAAAACTCCGGTTTAGTTGAAGAAAGGCACGATGTGCAATTTGATGAGACTAACGGCTCTCAAGAAGAGCATGAGAACTTGGATGATGTAGGTAATGAAGCCTTAAGAAAAGCAATGGAACATATGCAAATAGGCGACATCAAGCCCAAGATGGTCCATCATCTTCCACTCAAGTTGAACCACCCACATCTTCCACAAGTCAAGTACAAATCATTGAAGAAGTTAACAAGGAAGATGATCAACCATCCAACCTACCACCAAGAATCCACAATGCAATTGCAAAGGATCATCCAATAGATCAAATATTGGGTGACGAAGTAAAGGTGTTCAAACTCGCCTCGTGTTGCTTCTTTTTGTGAACATTACTCTTTTGTCTCGCCTATTGAGCCAAAGCATGTAGAAGAAGCACTTGACGATCCGGATTGGGTAAATGCAATGCATGAAGAACTCAATAACTTTACCCGAATGAAGTTTGGACATTGGTGGATCGACCCAAAGAACACAACATTATTGGTACGAAATGGATCTTTAGGAACAAGCAAGATGAGAATGGATTGGTCATTCAAACAAAGCAAGATTGGTCGCTCAAGGATTTTCACAAGTTGAAGGTTTGGATTTTGGTGAAACTTTCGCCTCCGTAGCTAGACTTGAATCAATTCAATATTACTTGCTTTTGCATCATGCTTTGATATTAAATTATTTCAAATGGATGTTAAAAGTGCTTTTTAAATGGTGAAATATCCGAACTTGTCTTTGTTGAACAACCTCCGGTTTCAAGATCCTAAAATCCAAATCATGTCTATAAACTCTCCAAGGCGCCTATGGTCTTAAACAAGCTCCTGGAGCATGGTATGAACTCCTTAGAGATTTTCTAGTCTCAAAAGGATTCAAAATCGGAAAAATTGATTCAACCTTATTTACTAAAGTTTTAGATGATGAATTCTTTGTATGTCAAATTTATGTTGATGATATCATTTTTGGGTCTACTAATCAAGACTTTTGCAAAGAGTTTGGTGATATGATGTCTAGGGAATTTGAAATGTCCATGATTGGAGAATTGAGCTATTTCCTTGGACTTCAAATCAAGCAACTCAAGGATGGGACTTTTATAAGTCAAGCCAAGTACGTGAAGGATTTACTTAAAAGATTTGGCATGGAAGATGCAAAGCCCATCAAGACTCCCATGGCCACAAATGGTCATCTTGATCTAAATGAGGGAGGTAAACCTGTAGATTTAAAACTTTATAGATCCATGATTGGTAGTCCGCTTTATCTTACAAAGATCTAGGCCCGATATCATGTTTAGTGTTTGTATGTGTGCTCGCTTTCAAGCTTCTCCAAAGAATGTCATCTTATGGCGCTTAAAAGAATTCTCGATATTTAAAGCATTCCTTTAGCATTGGCCTATGGTTCCCCAAAGGTGCTAAATTTGATTTAATTGGATATTCGATTCGATTATGCGGGTTGCAAAGTGGATAGAAAAGCACCTCGTAGTTGTCAATTTAGGAAGATCCTTAGTATCATGGTCATCCAAGAAACAAAACTCCGTAGTTTTATCTACCGCCGCTTTAATATGTTTCAAGGGAAGTTGTTGTGCTCAATTGCTATGGATGAGGCAAACATTGATGGATTATGGAATTAAATTTGATAAAATGCCTCTTTTGTGTGACAATGATAGTGCGGTGAAAATTACTAATAACCCTGCTCAACACTCAAGAACCAAACATATAGATATTCGCCACCACTTCTTGAGAGACCATGTGAGCAAGGGAGATATTGAAATTAGCCACATAAGAACCAAGACCAATTAGTCGATATTTTCACCAAACCTTTAGATGAAGGCCGTTTTTGTAAATTGAGGAATGAATTAAATGTCATAGATTGTTCTAATGTCATTTGATTACATTATGTTCTTGAATCTTGATTGAATTCGCTTTTCTCTCGTGATTCTCCTATTTCATGAACTTAGTTTGGAAACACAGTTAGGGGGAGTGCTATACAAACACCATGTATATCACAACTCAAATTGTGCACATATCAACAAACATGCTAGAATGTGTCATTTGAAAAACCTATCCTTTTTGGTCAAAAAGTCAAACTTGGAATTAATCAATCATTCCTCTTGAAAAACTCACTACTTCTATCCTCTATTATATTTCAAAGGCTTTTGGGTGAAAAGATGTCAAAATTATCCATCTTAAAAGAAAAATCAAGTTTTGGCCAAAATCTATTTCTTATCTATCTTGTTTTTGACTTAAAAATGGCTTTTCTCCCAAAAAGGTTTTCTAAAAGGAATTTGATCTTGCTCCCAAAAAGGAAAAAGGTAAAAATGGTTATTCATGACCTTTTTTGTATTCACAAGTTTTTCAAACTCTCAACCAAATCAAAGTTATTTAAGTTTGAATATCGCTAAAAATAACTCAAAACCAGAAAATTTCACTTGAGTCAATTCTGGCATAAATTGAGTATTGCTATTTAGGCAATGATCTCCTTCATATATTGCTTCCAAATAGTATTTCATACTCATATATATCCTCACAAAGTGACAAATCTCGTTGTTTGCATGGTTTATTTCTTTAAAATGTTTTCCTTCAAAATTTGCTCTATTTTCTTAAAAAATATATATTCAAAACTAATTCGATTGATCTAATCTCGCTGAAATTGCTCCAAGATAGTTTTAAGTTGTGTGCTAAGTCTCTGGAGCAAAGACAACACAAAACTTCGCAAAAATCCTCAAAAGTCTCCAGGTGCGGTCTAACCGCAAGTTTAATCATGGCCAACCCAAGAAGCTTTAGGTCGGATCGACGGGCTTTGCCTCGCGGGTCATCAGTCAAGTAGTTAATGCGAGGCGATTTCTTCCTTCATTTTCTCACCAAACCGTCTGCTTTCTCATTTCCTCCCGACGGTTCCTGCCCACTGCTGTCGTCATACTTGGAGGGTCTCCTACCTCCTCTCTTCCTCGTCCTCGACGCCTCACCTGGGGACGCCTCCTCGCCTCCGGCCATCCTCCTCGGAAGGTTCACCCTTTTTTTCTTTTCTCTCCGATTATTTGATCATCCGTGAATCTCTTCAAATTAATCGACTCCAAGTTGTAATTAGACCAGTTAGATCACTCCCATTGTATTCTACATGATCTTGATTGTCGGATTATCCCGCATTTTGGATTTTCCCGTGCTTATGGTAAAAACCCTAGTTTTTTTTTGTCTCGGCCGGACTAACCGGCGTGTGGTGTCACATCATCCGCTACTCATGGATCGACCCATTAACCGCTACTATCGTCCGGACCGACAGTAAAAGCTTCGCTTTTATCTTGATAATCCATATTCCTTCCAATCAATTCACTCTTTGATTGTCGTGTCCATCTCTCCAGTGAACATGGCAAGGACCAAGACGGTTGCCGATCCCGGTGCTTCTTCGTCTCGTCCTCTTCGCCAGTTACTCATCGCCTCCGGTTGAGCATTCCGATAGCGGCAAGCGGACTCTTTCACGTCCTTGTCCTCCGTGCCTAGCGCCAAAGGACCATTTGAATGAGGAAGAAGATGTTGATATAGAGTTTGTGCTCGAGCCTCGTGTGAACCTTCACGCAATCCGAAATGATGATTTCAAGCAACTCAGATGCGCTCCTTATGAGCAACCAAGGTCACCAAGATGAGAGATTTCACACTCAATTCCGTGAGGATTGCTACAATCAAGTGGTGCTTCACAAGCGGCTTGCGCCGTATACATTAATTGGACCTATCTCAATGAACAAGCCCAGATGCACCTTGTACACTCGCTTTGAAATGTCGGTTTGATGGGCTTGTTAGCATCAAATGCAACTTCAATGAGGAGGTAATCCGTCGTTCTATGCTATTTACATTCCATCCTCCTTGGCCATCGTGGACTTGATGACAGCTCGACGCGCTACTCGCCACCAAGCGCCACTTTGAGGAGGCCCTGAATCTGCCAAAGACGTGATTATGTTAAGATCCATCTTGAGCCAGCGCTGCAGACTCCGGAGCAGATCCAGTTCTATGAGCCTAATGTTAGAATTGTCCCTGGTAAGGTTACAAATTTGAGGCCTCTCCCTAGTGTCATTAACAGGATTATCAGGGCCACCATCTTGCCTAGGAGTGGAAATAATGATGCTATTAGAGGACATGCATGGAACGTCATAGATTATGTGATGCAAGGAAAGAAGTTTGATATTATGCACTTAATCTTGACTGAAGGTAATCTCACACACCGATTTGGGAAAGAGGATGTATTATGCTCCTTACATCATGATGCTCATCTTGAGGACCATCGACTTTGATGGTACCACTCCTTTTCCTCACAAACAAGACAAGCGAGGGTGACCACCAGAGAGATTTGAGGAACATGCCTCTTCACCCGCTTGTCGACGCCTCGCCTCCTCAAATTTCAAGCAGTTAGGTGGACTTGATCCATTTTATTAGAGGTTCTCAGATTCTGGCATCAACACGATTGTATCTCGCTTTGATGCAGTGGATCGTCGCCTAGAGGTCTTGGATCATCGCATGGATTCCTTAGAGAGTGCTACTCAGTCTTTGGACTCTCGCCAGACAAAGAGAGAACAAATTCCAACTCTCTTGTGCTTCAAATATTAGATCGATGGTTGGCTTGGTTTCGTGTATTCAATCCGACATGGTCGAGATGACCACTCGCTGTCTGGCCGATCGAAAGCGATCACATTTATTCTCGGCCGACGCATTGATCCTCCTATGCCTCCTACGACTTCGATCGCTTCCTCCTCCTCCCCATCACAGTAGCTTTTGGTAGTTGATGCCAAAGGGGAGAAGTGCTAGATGGTTCTATATATCTATATATCTATTAGTTATGCTTAATGAATGAATGCTTGTTGGACTTCTGTGATCTCTTTTGTGTGTAATAATTAGAGGATAAGCTTATTACTCCTACTTTGCTATCTTGTAAGCTTATTGAACCTCTTATATATATGAACGCTTAGTGCTTTACTGTCTATGAGCTTGGTTGAATGCTACATACTTATTTGCTTGTAATCGGTTCAATGTTATCTTGATGAACTTGTTGGTTAATCTTGTGCTAATATTAACCTCTTGAAATGCTGTTTATAATGTTATATATTGTTGCATTTCCTCAAGTTCCATCATGTAAAAGAAACTCCGCCAAAATTCTCTAAAAATCTACTTGTGCTTGCAAAAATTTCTCTACCTCTTATGCACATGTTTAGTGGGAGCTTTCTTTAAACAGGATTTAGCAAGGAAATAATTCTCAAAACTCATTTAAAGCTTATTGCAAGAATTATTTAGTTGTTAAGTCATCAACAGAATATATACACTCATTGTATATTCAAAATAATCATTCTTTCTCATATTAAGTGTATTGTCATAAATTACCAAAAAGGGGGAGATTGAAAGCATCTAGGCCCTAAAAATTGTTTTGGTAATTAACGACAATATGTGAATATGGGATTAACGTAATTATTGAGTATGTACAAGGTTAAGTCCCATTGGCGCTCTTGATGATCGTGAATTGCACGCTAAAGGTTTACATGAAGTTCTTTTGACTCAAAGGCAAGGTACAATAGTCTAGGACTTTTTCTTTTTACGGTCTTAAAGTAATTGGTTGAAGACGGATTATAGGCTAGACAAACTTGACTATTAAGAGGGTGCAAAAATTGAGTATCTTGAAAGTGAACGATGCCACAACTGCTCAAATCTTAATTGGTTTAATCTTGGTTTTGTTTTTGGTTTTGCCTCAAGTAAAATTTACTGTTTTTCTATTGAGGCCGGACTGACCGACGTTAACTGGCCGGACTGACCGCATTGTCGGACCAAAACGGCGGTCAATATTTTTCAGTAAGGTGCTGTTTTCTGGTTTTGCTAAAATCCTCTGGCCCGGACTGACCGACGACATTTTGCCGGACTGACCGCACCCCCGGGTCTGGGACGCGGTCAGCTTTTTCCAGAGAAGGTTTTCAGTGAAAATGCCAGCCGGATCGACCAGAGGTTTTGTCCGGACCGACCGCACTCTCGTCCGACGCGGTCAGCTTTTTCCAGAGTGTTCCTAAACGAACTGTTTTTCAGAGGCGGATCGATCACTGCTTGCTCATGGACTGACCGACCTCCCCAGAATCGGCTCTATTTCAAGCAGCATTAAATGCGAATACGATCGTTATAACCGAGGCCGGATCGACCGCACCTTTGCTCATGGACCGACCGGCTCATCAAAAATTGGGAATTTCGTGTCCAATCGGCTAGTGGAGTGGGTGGAGGCTATAAATACCTCCCCCACGCCACTAGAAAGGGGTTGAGCCTCATTTAACATCTCTTGAGCCCTTTGCATTGTTTCCTACTCTTTGAGAGCATTCATTTCCTTTTGCAAAGGTAGTTGAGGTCTTTCCAAGAGCATTCATTGTGTTTGATAACTTGTGGCATTTAGAGCGCTTTCAAGTAAAGAATTCTTGCTCTATTACTCTTGGAGATTGCCGCCTCCTAGACGGTTTGGAGTTGGTTCGGTGATCTTCTCAAAGGAGATTGTGAGAAGGCCAGGCATTTGTGAAGGTTGGAGCTCGCCTATCAGGAGAGGAGAAGAGCTACCTCTAGTGATCGAGGAAAGGCTTAATTGTGGAGCCGCTTGAATTGATCAAGCTCCTCAACGTGGATTAGTGAAGACCGGCAAGTCTTCGATACCACGGGAAAAACTTCCTTGTGTCATTGTGGTTATTTCTAGTCTTTACATTTCCGCACTTATAATTCTAGCTTGTCTTTTGTGATAAATTGCTTAGCTAGAATCATATCTTGTTTAGTCTAAGTAAATAATTGGATAAACTTGTTAATTTGCTGAAAAGTTTAAAAACCTCCTATTCACCCCCTTCTAATCGGTTATCCTTGATCCTACACCAGAAAACATACAATTTCATCAAGCGGTAGCAAAGCATTTGCAAATATCTCTTTGCTATCGGGCCTGCTTTTGGTGTGGTAAAATTGCGTAACAGATGGCAAATGTTGCCCATCTTCATAATATAGAGCGAAGCGAGAGCACTTTAGGCAACAAATTAACAATCAATGGTACTAGTTCGGTGTTTAGATGGTTTGCGGTTCATGCAGAGTAATAACTGCTGGTCATTGTTTTGGTGAGACACGATAAGTTTTGGTATAACGGATGGAACCATTCTCCTAATCAGTTCTTCATCTTAATCCCAACAATAGCCTCAAAGAAATTCACTAATCATTATGGGATGAGTCAAAAGTCTAGATGATGTAAAATCATATAAATTATCTCTAGCATGGAAGTACCCATCGATCGACGAGTGACGCATGCAAAACACATGAACAAGTAAGAACACAAGATGTCGTATGGCAAATACAAGCGATCAAGCAAACCAAGTTCTCTGTAACAAAGAGAACTCTCGCTTGGCGCCATACACATCTCTATGAAGCGCCCAAGAAGACAGGCGCTCTCCTCCACCAGCTCCATTGCATTATCGAGGCGGCGGCAGCATGCGGAGAGGCGCTCAACGCCGATGAAGCCGCCCATGCTGGGCACCGGATGGCCCAACAGAGGCAGCAACCCACGTAAAGAAATTACGAGATACAAGAAAATTCGACGGACAAATATGAGGAGTTCTTAGGCGGTCGGCGGATCCGAGTTCTTGGGCACCGGTCGATCTCGAGTTCTTGGGATCTAGAGTTCCGGACGGGGGCGGATCTGGAGTTCTTCTGGTGCCGGCCGAGGAGGATGGGGCGTGGTGGCCGATCTGGACTTCTTGGGCAGGTGGCCGAGCAGATGGGTGGTGGATTTGGAGTTTTGACGGGGCAGATCTCGAGCTTTGGGTGGCTAGCCGTGAGGAGGACAGGGCAACGGCTGGACGGGAGGAGGATAGGTGACGGGGGTGGCGGTTGGATGGCTGGCCGAGAGGATGATGGGTGAGGGGGGCGGCGGTTGGTCGGGAGGGACTGGGGAGGACCTGAGGGAGAGCGTGGGGATGGGGGGCCAGGAGGGGGAGCTTCTGTGGCGGAAGTGGGAAATGGGCTAGAGCCTGGGACTTGGTCCAAGTGACCGAGCGACTGGTTTTACAAGTGGCCCACGTCAAGATATGTTACTGTAATCGGGTGAAGCACGGTGGAGCTTACCCATGCTGCATGGCTATTCGACGGGTAAGGAATTGTGCCCGTTTCTATACTCGTGGGCAAAGAAAGACGCCCATACCCGCCTCTATTAGGGTATTCGCCCGCGGGTAATCGGGCATGATTGCCATCCCTAGTCAGGATCGATGAAGTAGGCCATGGTTCACTTGCACGTTTAGGATGAACGGCCAAGCAGCGAGCTAGCTAGTTGAATTCAGGCATTGGAGTTAGCTAACTAGGGACTACGATATATATATATATATATATATATATATATATATATATATATATATATATATATATATATATATATAGCCAAATTTAAAGGCAAAAGCAAACCCTTCGCTGGAAATTTTATAGAGAAGAGGCTATCACAGACGGTTCCAAATACCAACCGTCTGTGAAGAGGATATCACAGACGGTTCCAAATACGAACCGTCTGTGAAACTTAACCTATCACAGACGGTTTTATATACGAACCATCTGTGAAGAGGATAATCACCGACGGTTCCATAATAGAACCGTCAGTGATATGTCTTTATAAGTAGGCAGCTAGGGTTTGCACCCTAACTCGTGTCATTGTCACTCCCCAGCGCCCTTACTCTCATCTGTTCCCCTCCTCACCCGAGTGCCACAACTAAGGCGATGTTGCCTTCCCCTCTTCCTCCTCCCCCCAGCGTGTGCGACCCCAGCTACCTCTCCACTGGTGATGTTGAGGTAAGACAGATCTATCACCTATTGGTTTGTGTTATTGGTATTCATGTGAACCGATCGAGCTCCTCCTCCCCTGCCGCCCGCTCCCAAGACCTCCGGATCAAGCTCCTCCTCCCTCAAGGCCACGGATCAAGCTCTCTCCTCCCTGCGCCACCGGATCAAGCTCCCTCCTCTCTCAAGGCCACGGATCAAGCTCTCTCCTCCCTACACCACCGGATCAAGCTCCTGGGCCCTCCTTCGCTGGCCACGCCTGCTCGGCCTCCTCCCTACGCCAGCCTCCAGCTCCTCCTCCTCTCGCCCACGGCCTCAGCTGCCACCTCGAACCTCCTCGCGCCTCCAACCTCTTTCAAGACTAGCTCCCACTAACGCCAGTAAGTCCCTTCTTGTCTTCTTGATGTTGTCCGTTGTTGGTTGATGTTGATGCCTGATGTCGATGGCCTCTTGCTCTGTGATGTAATGATGTTTGCTGAAATTGAATTGATAATTCGTTCATATTAATAGTCCTCTTGCTCTGTGAGCTCTGTGATGTAATGATGTTTGCTGAAATTGAATTGATAATTAGTTCATATTAATAGTCCTCTTGCTCTGTGATGTAATGATGTTTGCTGAAATTGAATTGATAATTAGTTCATATTAATAGTCCCCTTGCTCTGTGATGTAAAGTGAGGGCTATTGGTGTATGTGCATTTTATGCATCTTGCTTATAGTTCATGCTGTGGGTTCAGATTGACAAAAATGAATGGGGCAAAATGGTGGGTTTGGTTAATGCTCTCTGATAGATACTGAGGGTACGTTATTGATGCTCGTTCTTTTTTTGCTTGGTTGGCTTACATGGGATGTGGTTCGGATGGGGCTTGGCTGTAATTAATTTTTCAATTTGTAAATGTTAGACTAATTTTTAAAGCTACAATTAACATATAAATTATTTATTAATTGGTGTATATTGTATTCGAAAACAAGACCAAATGAGTCAAAAACTACTACAACACCTCTTCACCTGTCTCTCGCCATTCATTTCACCTTTGTCTGTGTAACTGTGTTCATGCTGATTAAGTTCTCCTACCTTGCGTCCCAAGTACGTCCTACCATTCCATTCATAATCTCTTCTCTATAAAGTCTCCAAGCAAAGGGTGCTTGTGCCATTAAAACCCATTATATATATATATATATATATATATATATATATATATATATATATATATATATATATATATATATATATATATATATATATATATATATATATGTTATTAATACCACTTTTGAAATTATGACCATGTTTTAAACCCAACAAGAACAC
Source organism: Phyllostachys edulis (assembly GCA_036346405.1). Taxonomy (NCBI): domain Eukaryota; kingdom Viridiplantae; phylum Streptophyta; class Magnoliopsida; order Poales; family Poaceae; genus Phyllostachys; species Phyllostachys edulis. Next base: position 103,508 of record JAYEVD010000309.1, read on the forward strand.
CAAGCAACAAGTTGAGAATTCTTTTGAAATGTGAGAACGGCTGCTTGGTGTTCTTGTTGGGTTTAAAGACAATTACATGCTCAAGAATGGTTGGTTGCTAATACTTGATGCCACCTCCCAGTTGGAGTAACTACGCGTCCACGTCACTTTCTGAACATAGAGACGTCCAATTACCTATCGACCATCCAGTAATTGGATGTCCCGACGCCTCCCGCATCCGTATTTGTTAAACCCGCATGGGCTCAATTGTTGCTCGTGGTCGGCGCTGCCACATACTTCTCAAGCCGCAGAGATGACACCTCAAAGTGGCCGAGGGACTACGAACAATATATATATACTCGATCGGCTCACGTAAAACCGCTCTGTGATGATGTTTTTGAACCGCTTGTGAAGACCTTTTTCGTAGTAGTGCAAGAGTGGTACCAAAGAAGGCGAGCACCATTTCTTGACCGTGTTGATCCTACTAATTTTAAAAGTATTATGTTGATTTCAATCTAGTCAGATCACATGCTATTTGGAAATTATGTTCATGGGTAGAAGTAGTTAATTACCAATTTGTTGCATTACCTTCCTTGAATGTTGATATCCCCATGTTCCGTTGTTGCCTAGGATATATGTATGTATGTGAATTTTCTGTTGTAGGATAGATCGATTCTTAGCCATGCTAGTAGTTGTTATCGAAAGTGGTTGATGGAGCTAGTCCATCGGCCGAGGTGAATCAAATTATATTGGAATTTGAGGAATGTGTTCAGATCTTTGAATATGGTTTTTATGGACATTTTGGGCAGTGGATGCTATGTTGACTTGGATGGGTGATAGAGTGATGAAGGAAGGTTGTCCCGGATTCATGTAGCCCCGTCTAGGTGATTAAGGATCGGTCTATGGTGTGTTGAACCAAGTATCCCATACAACCACACGTCGAGATAATGGCGATGGCTTGGCTCAATAATTTATTGTGTTATATCTATCAATCCACTAATCATTTTTACATGTTGTTGTTGTTGTTGCTGCAAGGAGCACCCATGGTTTAGGCAAACGATAGCTTGCCATGGGGTGTTTCCTGTTGTTTTTGTGCGAGGTTCACCCGTGGATCAGGCGAACAATAGCCTTCCATGGGGTATTTGCTCGGTTTGTTTGTTAGTTGGGACATGACATTATAACGGCCTCATTATGGTATCTCTGTCAATCACTTGACTTGAAACGGATTCGATTTCGGGTTCACGGTAGACTTAGAAGTTACTCTCGTAAGACCAGGACGATCGTTCCCATGGGTGTTCGTTGACACCTTTTTGTCACACCCGTGGGACGGTCTAAGTCTTACGAGCTTAACTTTGGGTTCTCCACTCACAGCGGCTAGGGCAACGGAGGCGGTGGGACGAGGTCAAGCGGATGCGCACAGGGTGGGGCTATTTATGGCACAGGGAAGCAGCATTGTACGAGACATAGACACCCAAGGAGGCGCGGATGCGGAGTCTGGGCCGGCTACGTGCTCTGGGGGCAGCGCAGCTGATAGGCGGGCCCGGGTAGAGGAGGCGTGGAGTGGAGTGGGTTGGCAGGGATGGGGAGCGAGGCTGGGCTAGGGGTGAAGATGGGCTGGTTGAGAGAGAGAATGAGGCGGGCCAGGCCAATTCAGCCCACAAGGAAAAAGGGAAAAAGGAAGTAAGAAAGGATTCTTGAATTTAAGAAAAGCTGGAAATTCAAATAAGCCAAAATAAATAGCAAACAAACTCCAAAAATTCCAAGCAAATTCAAGAAAATACCTTGGAACACAAGGAACCCAACTAACACTATTTTTTTATTTAATTTAAGTTTGCATTAATCATATTAAATTGTTTTAGTTTCACAAATTCCTAATTAAGCTTTATTAATTTAAGAAAAATGGTGAAATTTTCGGGAGCCTAATCTACACAAAAAGATTTTTTGAACGCTCGAAAATTGGGATGTTACAGCCGGCTGTTGTGGTGCTGTGCTTGATGATGGAGGATGGTCTCAGATCCAAATTGAGTCGATAGAGGTTGCACGAGGTGAGAGGCATGGCTGTGGCGAAACATGGAGCCAGTGAGGATGATGGCATCCAGATCTAGACAGCGTCGCCACCTCATCCGCTTGCCAGCGACTACGATGTTGGCTTGTCTGTGTTGGTTTTGGAGGGTCTATTTGGTAATTTCTCTATTTGAGAAAAGATTAAATAGAAAAGAAAAGGATTTTGTGAGGGCCGACCTGTCCAATACAGATTGAGGGGAGATAAGGTGCCGTGACCTATTCTCCAACTAAGAAAGGAGGAGGCCGCTGCAGTTCGTGCCTTCGGTTTCGACTGGAGGCGATGGCGCATGCGACCTGCAGTTGGCGAGTCCACCAGCTCGGGCGCGTTTGGCGGTGTTCGTTGATGGTATCAGCATCTTCTCTTCCCCCTCTTAAAAGGATGGGTTTGGCTCTGGAGATCGCCCGGTGTGAAACACAAAAGTGGTGATTTTTCCCCTTTTCTGGTTTGACTACTTCCTCATTAATTTGAGCTTTAGTTCTGGGAAAATCTTGGAGCGAGTACACCTTTTCAGCTGATCTTCCTTGCTGGTGGTGAGCTCTAGATTTTTCTTGTGGTTGACTCTGGATTGAGACTTGAGGAGTAAGAGACCTTCAGATCCTTCGTTTTGGTGTTCCTTGCTGGTGTGTACTCGGCCAGTACACTGTGAGATTCTTGTGCGGCATCAACCCTATTCCTTGCCTTGGTTCTTCGGTGGATTCCAAGAATTGAGTGTGGCATTGTATCTCCGATCACTTTGTCCTTTTCTCGGTTTGCAGGGCGATAGTTTTTCTGGGTCAGTGTCGATTGGCACGCCTTGCTAGTTGCTTCTGGTTGGTTTTGATTACCACTGCTTTAGTGAGTAATTCTTTTTTTACAATCTCATAGTATTTCTCTACATATATGAAAGTGCTGGACTGAGGTTTATTGTTCTGTGATTATTGTTAATCATTGTGACAAGCTCTGTGGGATATTGTTGAAGAAATAACAGTGGGTTTTGTTCTGCTCTATGATGTTAGATGTCTTATACTGAAATTGAACGTGATGATTAATTCACACTTGAGCTCTATTGTATAACTTACTATTGTTCCTTTGATTTGTTGCTAGCTTATTTCTTTCGGCTTCAGCTTAGGCACGCCAATGACAAGTGAATTGACTTTTTTTAACCCGAGTCTTGGGGTTCGCTTTTTATAGAGAGTGATCAATCTCGCTTGGAAATCTAAAGTCCAGGCCAGGGTCCTGTTAGTCGTCTATTTTGACTGAAAGCATTATCGATATTATTTAGCAGTTGAGATCATTTGACAGTTAGCAAAGTATTGATTAGAGCTCATAGTTTGGATTTAAATTGTCATGTTCTGTTAATGAAGAGTATAGACAATAGGATTGAGATGACAAAGATTTGTTCTTTAGCTACTCTCCTTCTGAGAGCACATAAGAACATCAATCTTCTGTGCCTTATGCTGCTAATTGATGATATCCTGCTATTAATGTTGAGCATAATATTGTGTTTAAATGACTTGAAAGAATTTCATGGATATATGTTATTGTGGTCATTTACTTCATGCTGTTATTATGCTTTATTGCTAATAGTGCTTGCTGGAATTAATTAAGTTTATTTGCTGAAACTGCATATTTTACAACAGTCTGCTCGCCCCCTCCTGGTTGGCACCATGACCGTGCCATTGGCTCTCCAAGTAGAGCTAATGGCGACGATGAAGAAGTTGGAGAATAGGGTGGAGGAGAGAAAGGAAGGAGAGATGGGAGGAGAGGAGGAGGTTGAGGCCAGAGAAGGGGAGGAGAGGCGGAGGCTATTGTGGTAAGCCTTATGACTTAAAGAGTGTTACTAAAGCAATGTTGAAATTTTCAGTGGTATGTTAGCAAAGTAGAATTAAAAGTGTGTTACGTGAGACCAATATACGCAAAAAGAAAACATAATCAAATTGCACTTGAAGAGATTATTGCCGCGCAATTAGCATTGTTTATTATTCTAATCTCAAGCAGAATCGTTGTTATTCCCAGCTGCTCAACAGCACAATTCACACGCTGTTACATCCAATCACGCATGAGATAAGGATTCAGGTTGGTGGGAGTCCTGCGGACGATGACGGTTTAGGGATGGAGAGGCAAGGGTCGGGCAATCTCGGTATTTGATTTCCCGAAATTGGAGTCCTGCGGGCGGTGGGGGTGGGGTAGCGGCCGGGCACTTCTGCTCGCATTCAGCCATACTCGGGTAGCATCCAGCCGTGTGTATGCAGCAATAGCAATCAGGGTGGCGGACCACAAAGCATTTCTTTTCACCTATTAATCAAGGATAAGACTAAAACCATTAGTATATTGTACATGAAGATGGAATGATTATTTCATAATATTATTCCACCTAGGTATGTTCATATATATGTACGACCATAGCAGAGATCGAAACAAAGTGTGGGTTCATTCTAGAGAAGAAACAAATTGGAGAAAAAGGCGCATTCTTTTGAGCAAAAACTAAATTAACAGTTTTCACTTACATTGTGCACAAGTGGCAAAGCATCCGAGAAGAACCAAGAAAAGAACTAGTGCTTGGATGATGTGCTTCATAAAGTTCGCCATGCACACAAGTTGTTTGCCTTCTTCGGAGAATATTTGACCACCCGATGCTTAGTGCCTTGCTTCATGATTCAATATATATATATATATATATATATATATATATATATAGGCATACAGGCGTATATTTATTATGATCATTTGATTTCATCCATGCTGTTAATATATCTATTCAGAGTAAAATTTATAACAGAGAATTGATTAGTTTGGATTTAATGATGTACATCCTTCCTAAATTCATAAATGAGAATTAATTTTCTTTTCCGACGGCATAAATGAGAATTAATTATATCAAAGTTCAGAAGAATATATATCCTGCCTAAATTCATAAATGTGAATTGTCGGAATGTTTAATGCCACCTGGTAAGACAGTGACTACATCCTTCCAAAATTCATAAATGAGAATTAATTTTCTTTTGCGAGGGCATAAATGAGAATTAACTACATCAAAGTTCAGGAAAAATATATATATATCATCCCTGTGAATTGTTGGAATGTTTAATGCCACCGGGTAACAGTGACAACCTCCATAAATTCATTAATAAGAATTGATTACATCAAAGTTCGGAAGAATATATATCCTCCCTAAATTCTTAAAGCAGTAACTACAACCTCCATAAATTCATTAATAAGAATTGATTACATCAAAGTTCGGAAGAATATATATCCTCCTAAATTCATAAATAAGAATTGATTACATCAAAGTTTGGACGAATATATATATCCTTCCTAAATTCATAATGTAACATCCTAAAAATCTCAACTTTGGAAAAGTATAATGAAAATAAGTGGGAGAATAATTCTGAACATGTTTTTGCATGGAAAACTATTTTAGCATGAATTCTTGAGCTTTTGCATAAATCAAATAATGAAATCGCATGCAAACAACAACTTGTAAGAATTTTAGAGAAAACCACGGAGCATATAAACTCCTGAACAATTTACATAAGAAAATATACTCTCATAAGCCTTCACAAAAAAATTCATAAATTTTGGAACCTGTTTGATAGGTTCAAAAATTCAGCAAATACTCAGCGAGTTATGGAAATTCAAAAACAGTTTTTGAATTCTCGCCGGACTCTTGGGCCGCATCTGAGCTAGCCCAAAACCCATCGCCAACTCCAGCCCACACCATCGCGCGCTCGCCTTCTTGCTGACGTGTGGGCCCCACTCGTCAGAACCTTTCTTCCACCTCGTTCTCTCCCTCGCTCGCCACCGCACCAGATCTCCTTGCCAACTCCTTCGCCGCCCATCGATTGTCATGGACCCCTGCTTTGAATACCCTAAGCCCTCGTATGTGTACCATACTAGTCCCATGATTAGTGGCTAGTACACACAACTCCAACATTTACATAACATCCATACATTCATATGTACCAAAAGTAAAGAAAAACTGGTACATAACTTAAGCGATTACATTACAAGGGCCGACCGACTAAATAAAAACTTAAGTGTCAGAGATAACAAATATAACAACGGAAGCAAAATGTAATAAGAGCTCAAAATTGTTGGTGATATACCGTAGAGACAATCATAGAGATGATTGTATCACGTCTATGTTTATGAGTTATAGAATAAATGTTATTATGTTCTTTGAATGAATTATCATTTATAAAGATTAACAAGTATGTGACTTGTTGGTGAAACTCTTTAACTTATATGGTGTCATTCTAAATGTATCCCTGGTCGGATGTCACTGGTCGGAACACTAGTGACTTATTGACCAACAAATGTAATAATTGATGACCATGTTTCACTGATCATGGATATGGGGATATCAAATCAATAATGTGAACACATGTTAGAGAACATGGCGTTGAATTGACCCACCTTGAGACACTATTGAGATTGTTATGATTTTATGTGTCATCAGTTGGTCTCAAGCAATGATGATGTATAATCCTTAGACCGGAGATCAACATGGTTTCTTACATATGTAATAGTACACTTAGGGGTTGCCAAACGCTTCTCCGTAACTGGGTAGTTATAAATGTAGCTTTCGGGTATACTATGAAACATGCGGAGGGATGTGACTGGTCGGATATGAGATTTTCCACTCCTAACATAATAAGAGAGATATCTGTAGGAACCTCGATGTGGTCGGATAAAGAAAGTGCATGGCCATACCACTAGTGGTCGAAGAGTCGACCACATAAAGTTATCCTTCGCTTGATCGAGAAAGTATTGAACAGTCCATGGATGACAAATGATCTCACCGGGAGTTCAACCAAATATCGTGAGGCAAAGGGAGAATACACAAGCAGATCATTCAGTTCGGCCAGATACGGACTGGCCGTATGGAGATATGAGCTGGTCATAGACTGATCGAACATAATCACTAATTGGTCGTAAGGAATTACGAACTTATCGTGACTAAATATGAACTAGTTGTAGAGAGATACGAGCTAGTTATAAGTGATAGGGACCTGGTCGTATATCATGTCACATTAAGGTTTGTCCGATATAATTTATTTATATTCGGGAATCATTATGTCCTGCTAGGAACCGCTAACGACTCATGGCCGGAATGGTGTTTCTGAGTCACAACCGATTACGCATGAACTTGTAGGGTCACACACTTAACGGGTTAGAAGAAACGAGTTTGGATAGGATCCGTTATGGGCTCTTTATAAGGGGATGCATGAGGCTATTGAAAAAAAAGGACGTGAGTTGCTCCACCGAAACCTTAGCCATCATCTTCTCGAAGGCCCTACCGTACGCATCGGTGCTAGCACATGAGCATATGGTGTTCTATCCCTGGACGTGTGGATACCGTAGAGGCACTACTGCGGTTGCTGTTGCGCTGAAGGACGATCCACGACCTACGCAAGGAACATCATAGGTTGCTGAAGGAGACGATCGGTGCTGAGGACGTTAGACGATCGACTACTTCATCGACGCACTCGATGTTGGATCAAGCTGCTCCAACTCTTCTTCTTTCGCTGCACTGCGCGTCTAGTGGTAACGATCTATTATCTCTTGCTTGCATGGTTTCCTGGTTTACATGGTAGAATTTTTGAATTACTAGCTAGTGTAGCCTACCCATATCCCTTCAGTGGTATCAGAGCCATCTTGTGTAGTTTTTGATCTAGATCGGTCGCATATACTTGATATGTGGTAGTAGTATGTTGGATCTATTACTATTCTATTCTGGTAACCTAGATCGGTTCATATAGATGGAGCGGTTTAGGTTCTAGTTGATAAGATTCATTGGTTTCGACGATAGTAGATGGGTTTGCGGGAGGTATGAGTTGAAAGCACCAGATGATTTACTTCACTTGTTCACGATCGCATTGCATGATACTCCTACCGGTTGGAATTCTGCCATCGGGGGTATGCCGCTGTGCGTAGTCATATGGAAGCGGGACCGTCGTGCTAGATAATCATTATCGTGTTATATAGTATTATGTGTTCATGTCACTCAATAGAATTGGATTCTATGCATAACACCTTTTACAGGGATTGATGTGAATAGTATGAGCCATTGTGTATGTGATGCATATATTGATTTTTCATGGCCTACGTGTCATGCTGTGTTATAGCCATCAAGCTACATATTATTGTATAACGGTCTGCGTGCCGACATGTGATGTTTGATATTATCATATGTAATTCATTACTAGCTTTTAGGAGTAATTGCTTAGTAGATGAGTACGGTGATTTCAAGCATGATGGCTTGGTGGACAGGAAGCATGGTGATGGAATTTGTCATGTTAAGGGCCATACTATTTCACAGTTTAATATGATTATCTGTGAATGTTTATTTTGTTCCTGTTATGCTATTGATCATGTTTTATCATTAGATGTCTTAACCTAGTAGAGTAGTATCCCTCAAGAAAATTAAGTAATTTTGATGCATTTCCAATTGCTGTGCCTATCACGATTTTGATCTTTAATTGGTAGGTCTACCAAAGTAGGCTGTCATTAACTATATTAATAAGATGGGGTGGGTTTCGGACACCCACAAGCATAGTATTGCTTTAACTTGACAAGGCTATCAAAATGGTTTTGAGCCTTGGGGCATAGAGATGCCACCCAACAAACAAGAGTCATATAAGATATGATTGGCAAGAGGTTGCTTACCTAAATTAATAGATTTCTAATACCAAAGCTCACTAGGACTTAATGGTATATGGATCTTGAACCCACTATATGAAGTTAGAAGGAAACTTGGTTTAGAACATATAATGGGAGTATATTTTTTAAAAGTGTTTAATAGAAGATCTTAGAAAAATATAGTGCTGAATTTTTGCATATACATATTTTCTGTTATAGATCATGGCACCTAATACTTCCTCCGCACCTACCTTCAACTTGCGATCTATTCCTGAGAAAGAAAAACTGAATGGAACAAACTTCATTGACTGGTTTCATAATACGAGAATTGTTCTCAAACAAGAAAACAAGGGATATGTTCTAGAGGGTCCCTATCCTGAGGAACCGAATACAAATGCTACTCGTACTGAAAGGAATGCTTATGAGAAGCATTGCAATGACGCAGTTGATGTACACTGCCTTATACTTGCCACTATGAACTCTGAGCTTCAGAAGCAATATGAGACCACAGATGCTTATAATATGATTGTGGGTCTGAAAGGCATGTTTCAAGACCAAGCAAGGGCAGAGAGGTACAACACCTCCAAAGCATTATTTTCTTGTAGACTGTCAGAAGGTAGCCCAATCAGTCCCCATGTGATCAAGATGATTGGTCCCATTGAGAGCTTAAAAAAACTTGGTTTTCCCCTTAGACAAGTGTTGGCTACTAATGTGATTCTCCAATCGCTCCCTACGAGCTTTGAGCCCGTCATATTGAATTTTCATATGAATGGCATGAAGAAGTCAATGGTCAAGTTGCATGACATTCTTAAGGGTGCCGAAGAGAGCATCAAGAAAAGTTTTAATCATGTGATGATGGTTCAAAAGACTACTAGCTTAAAAAAGGGTAAGTCTTGGGGAAATGGAAATGGCAAAGGAAAGACTTAAGATGAGATCAAGAGTCTCAAGGCTAAGCTTAAGAAGCTCAAGCTCGGTTCTAAACCTGATACAGAATGCTACCATTGTCATGAGACTGGCTATTGGAAGAGAAATTATAAGAAGTACTTGGCAAAGATGAAAAAAGACAAAGGAAGTAAGACTTCCAGTTCAGGTATAAATGTTATAGAAATTAATCTTGCCACTTCTCCTACATGTTCTTGGGTATTTGAAACCGGATCGGTTGCTCATATCTATAATTCGATGCAGGGACTGATAGGGAGCAGAAGTTTAGTAAGAGGCGAGGTTGATCTTCGTATAGGCAATAGAGCAAGAGTTGCTGCATTAGTTATTGACACTTTACTATTAGTTTTACCCTCAGGATTAGTTATGGAATTAAATAATAATTATTATGTTCCTACCTAAAGCAAAAATATTATTTCTGCTTCATGTTTAAGAGCAGAAGGTTATGAGTTCAGAATAAAGAACAATTGTTGTTTAATTTATTTTGAAGATATTCTTTATGGTTGTACTCCATTGGTGAATGTATTATATGTTTTGAATCTTAAGGATGTGCCTGTCTATAACATTAATGCTAAAAGACTTTGACCCAATGATTTGAATCCCACTTTTATTTGGCATTATCGTCTTGGTCATATAAATGAGAAGCGCATGATGAAGCTCCATAAAGATGGTCTTCTAAACTCATTTGATTTTCAATCATTTGAAACATATGAATCTTGTTTACTTGGCCAAATGACAAAGGCGCCTTTCATAGGTACAGGTGAGAGGGCAAGTGACTTATTGGCCCTTATACATACGGATGTATATGGACTAATGAGCACTTCGGCTATAGGTGGTTTTCAGTACTTCATAATTTTTACCGATGACTTTAGTAGGTATGGTTACATCTACTAAATGAGGCATGAATCTGAATCCTTTGAAAAGTTCAAAGAATTCTAGAATGAGGTACATAATCAACTTGGCAAGACAAATAAATATCTATGATCAGATCATTAAGGTGAATATTTGAGCCATGAGTTTGGTGATCATGTAAAGAAATGTGGAGTTGTTCCACAACTTATTCCGCCGGGAATACCTTAGTGGAATGGGGTATCTGAACGATGGAACTGGACATTGTTAGACATGGTTTGGTCAATGATGATCTAATCTGATCTTTCATTGTATTTCTAGGGATACACTCTAGAAACAACGGCTTTCACTTTAAACAGGGTTCCATAAAAAATGGTAGAGAAGACACCATATGAGATATGGACCGGGAAGTATCCTGAATTATCTTTTCTCAGGATATGAGGTTGTGAGGTATATGTAAAACTTTTGACGTCTGATAAACTCACACCCAAGTAGGATAAGTGCTTCTTTGTGGGGCATCCTGAGGCCACTAAAGGATATTACTTTTATAAGCGGGATGATGAAAAAGTGTTTGTTGCCCGAAATGGTGTCTTCTTGGAGAGAGAGTTTCTTTCCAAAGGAGTCAGTGGGACTAAGGTGCAACTCGAAAAAAATTCAAAAAATATCTGAAAATGTTTCAAATCCTACTGAACCTATACAGAATGAACAAAATGTTGTAGAACCTGTAGGCGAGGCATCAACCCCACGTAGATTCAAAAGACCACGTCAATTGCCTATAAGAAATTGGCATGATGTTTTATTATTGAATAATGATGAGACTAAGACTTATGAGGAAGCGATGATGGACCCAGACTCCAAGTCATAGCTTGAAGCCATGACATCCGAGATAAAATCCATGTATGTCAATCATGTTTGGAACTTAGTTGATCCACCTGATGTGTTAAAACCATTGAGTGCAAATGGATTTTTAAGAAAAAAAGATAGATATGGATGGAAATGTTCACATTCATAAGGCACGACTGGTGGCAAAGGGTTTCAAATAAATTCAAGGTGTTGATTATGATGAAACCTTCTTGCCTATAGCTATACTTAAGTCTATCCAAATCATTCTAGCTATTGCTGCATATTTCAATTATGAGATATGCCAAATGGATATCAAAACAGATTTTCTCAATGAAAACTTAAGTGAGGATGTGTACATGACACAACCTGAGTTAGAAAGCTAGAAAGATATGCAAGCTTCAAAAATCCATATATGGATTAAAGCAAGCACCTCAGAGTTAGAACATTCGTTTTGGTGAAGTGGTCAAAGGGTTTGACTTCATTAAGAATGAAGAAGAACCTTGTGTTTACAAGAAGGTTAGTGGGAGCAAACTTGTTTTTTTGATTTTATATGTGGATGACATATTACTGGTCGGAAATAATATTCCTATGCTTGAATCTGTCAAAACTTCATTAATAAATAGTTTCTCTATGAAAGATTTAGGAGATGCAACATATATTTTAGGAATAAGGAGGATCTATAGGTGATGAGGACATGACCCCTATGGATACAACCATATTTGCTATGCTTGTTGTTCCAAGTACAAGAGCTTGTATATTTCACTTAAATTATTAGGTGAGCTCGTTTTTAGAAGTGCATTTATATTATATGAACTATATGATGCTACCTAATGATGAAAATGTATATTTGTGCAGCACCACGTCACTTTTTGTCCAAGCCAAACAAGAGTTTGAGCTGGACACGTTCTGGAATCCAATTCGTCCTCCGAAGACAGCACCGACTTCAAACGTGCATAACTTTCACATACGGACTCCGTTGGAGGTCCACGAGTACTTAATGAAAAGCTTATATCATCATCTTTCCAACGGATATAGCCCCGCATCTAAATTCCTTCTGAGCACGTTGTAATCACCAAAATAAGATGCTGCATCACCTGTTTGGGCCAACTTAGGCCTTGTAATCATACCCGACTTGGCCCATATGCCGGCTGGCCACCTAGAGAGCCGTACTGTTCACGACGTACTGTTCGCATGAACAGTACCCTAAATAGTACCACCCCTATCTCTTAGCTATGTGCAGCTCCCCATCCCCTATTTAAGGTGGTCGTACCCCTCTAGTTTCCTTGGATTTCATTTAGTTAAAAGTTAATTACATTGCAACTTCGTGTATTGGCTTATGTCAACTAGACCAACCCTAAATACTGCTTCGGAATCCCACCTTATTGAGTATTTCAATCCTATTTGCAATTTCAGATTGCTTATTATCTTGTTCTTGCTTGTTCTTCGATTGCATGCAGGAATAGATCTTCGTGGTCATGTCGATCGTGCTTCTAGCAAGGTTGATAGCAATCACGAAGTTAGTTCAGCAATTGCCGTGCGGTTCAATGCGCATGCGCGAGCCGGCGTTAAGTGGGTCAGTGTGAGTCGTTGGATCTGGACTGGACGGCTTAGATCAAAAGGAATGTTCGGACCGTTCCGAAGGTTATGTAGATCGGGCCGTTGAATTCCCATCGACGCGGCCGTAAAGTGCGATTAGGGGTTAATGAGTCAAGTCACCGAGTCCGACTTAGTCGGCCCAACAAGTGTTTGAATTGAGTCAAGGGTTTGACTGAGAATTAAATTACTAAAATCATGAAATAAATCATGGGGGTTCCTGGGAAGGTCTAGTGCCCATAAAAATTATTGAACCTTATTGTTCATGTTATAATTTGTATAATTTAAATTCAACTTAAATTATGTTATTGAACTGTGTTTGAATTTTCTTAGGGTTGAAACTAGTCCCATAAATCTGGGAAAAAATATATTAATTAATGATAATTATTCTAATATTTGAATAAATTATTTCCAGGGATGAACATAAGTTTTTGTTACAGGTTTCTTTTGGAAATTCAATTTGAAGTGTAAGTTTAATCCCTTTTTGAGATTTTTCAAGTGCAATATATAATGTAAATGTTTGAAAACAATGATGCATGCTCATGAGATGTATAGTAATCCTCTTAATAAATTTGGGGATGTGACAAGCATAGGTACCAGTTGCTTGCAATCACTTTGTCAATCTTCAGAGAGTGTTTGACACTGACACTAGTTGCCGGTCACCACCTGTTTCGCTTGGTATGAACTGGTAAGAACTCGGTATAAGCTTCAGTGTGAGGGACATTGAGCCTCCAGATCCTAGTAGTTGATAGGAACATATACTTGTGATTTGTTTCCTTATTTTCTACTAACTATGGCAGGTTCACATGATGATTACGAGATAGATCCACGTCTTCTTCAAACCATTGAACGGGAGCGCAAGAAAATTCGCTAGAAAGATGCAAGCTTGAGCCAAGTTTCTCCACCACCGAAGATACATGATCGTGATAGTACATTTGGTAAAACTAAACTTACTTTGCCATCCTTTGCAGCTGATAAGATGCGTACAACACTTTCTTCTCGTCATTGCACTGGGCAATAACCAACTTGCTCTCGATGGTGAAGAGCCAATTGTCGGTGTCGAGAGGGTCAACTGTTGATGAGAAGGTCGGAGGCCGAGTTTGCATGAACTCGCCCATCCTGGACTACGATAGATTCACAACAGCTCTGTTTCCTTCGGTAGTAGTGCCGAGGGCAGCAGTAGAGCTAGCAAAGGTTGTAGGGCAGAGAAAAGCAAGTACTAGCTAGTTGCATGCATGCAATGCCAAAGGCTTGAGGAGGTTGCGCAGAGGAGAATGGGTTTGTCAGGGGAGATGGGGTGCGTAGGGAAGGTGAGGACTACGATTTATGGTCACGCCTCCTTGGTCCCTTAAGGCACCGATCCTTGGGCCAAGCTGCCTTGGGCCAAAAGCCCACCTTCTTTTCCACCTCTTATGAAAAATTCAGAAATTTCAGTATTGATTATATATTAATTCCCCACTAATCCATGTAGTTCTCCAAGGTTAAACGGGATATTAAATATCATGTACTACTTAAATCGTATGATAATTCCTCTTTATCAATTTAAGCATAGTCCAATAATGATTATAAGATACCTCACAGTGAGTTCCAAGGAAAAAAATTCATTAAAGTCCACTTTTTATAGCAAAATTTGTGTATATACTTCTTTTATATATGAAAAAGGGTATATAACAAAAAATAAAGGGCTCAAATGAAAATTTTCAATCAAGTCACATTGAAGTATCTTATAATTGGTATTTAAGTATAAAAGGTGACATTTTACTCATAAAAGGTGACAGCGGCGGGTTGAGGATGTGGTGTAGGCTTAGCACGACGGCAGAGACGAAACACATGCCACAACAGAGCTTGGCAGGGTACGTGGTGGTGGAGCCGAGTGAGTGATCTAGGACGAGCATGGTAACGAAGGCGTGGTGTGGGCTTCAACTAACTTTGTCCGATAGTAGCGATGGAGCCTAGGGCATGGTGCAGGTTGAGCATCGCAGCGGAGGCACTAAGTAGGCCAAGGTGGAGTTCAATCGACCGCCCCGATGAAGTTGATGGATTGGTGTAGACCGAGCGGTGGTGACGATGGCTTGACATGCTGGCATGATGGGCATTCAGTGAGGGCCTTGTCGTTGCCCATGGCAGTGACGACAAGGATCATGGTTGCAGTGAGGCTAAGTATGGTGGCAGAGACACGGCGTGGGTCAGGGTGGAGCTCGGCCGGTTGCTTCGACGGAGTTGGTAGCGTGGTGTAAACCAAGCTTGAGAATAGTGTCTCAACGTGCTGAGCAACATGGTTTTTTTTTGTAGCAACACACTGGCATAGTATAAAAGCGAGATGCCCATCCAAAAACAACCTCGGGTCGTTACTCTTCCTCGATCTAGGCCGCCTATGCTTAATCGGATGGTGGATACATCGTGTTTCTTTATTCGCCGCCCAAAGAAGAACTATATAGACGGCCCCACTAATAAAAGATAGTCCGATTAGCTTAGGCCGGCCTAGTGCCGTATTGGGCCCATATAAACCTTTCACTTCTGTGATAAACCCAATCACATAGCCCCAAGCCAGTCACATCCATATTTCATTTGTTTGTTGATCCTAACAGAAGAAAACTAATGATTCAATTCAATGCAACCAATTTACGCTTTTACCCAGGATAAAAAATTATAATCCTCTTTGAGTTTAAAAAAACTCCACTAAAAACCAAACTATAACACTCCTATAAAAAAGTACAATACAAAAGTAGTTCATTTTTTAGTGAGGAAAAAAAGGTATTCTATATTTTCTCGGAAAAATATAAATTATAAGGTTGCTTTTCCCCTTAATTTTGATATATGTTACTCAAAATTAGTAAATATCGAAATCAATAGAACGTGCGTGCGTTATGACATGTACCTTTTTGTCACGACGTGGCCCACAGGTAGTGAAAGGGTGGGGCCTCTCCCAAAAGAAGATAGGAGTCTTCTCACAAAAACCGAAGCCAAAGCCGAAGCCGGTCCCGTCTGACCATCTCTGCCTCTCTTCCTCATTTCTATCTAGATCTCGTCGCCTCGTCAACCACCTCGCCTCACTGGGCCCGTGGGGCACCAAATCCAGGAGTCTGCCACCGCCCGGCGACAAAGAATAAGTTCTGGCTGCACCACTACCTCTGTCGATTTTGAGGTGAAAGTGTTTGCAAGCATTTGTTGAGATGAAAACTTTGATATTTGTTAGTAGAAAGTTTGGGAATTTGAGTTGAAAGCTTTTGAAATGTGGGTTGAAAGTTTGAGATTTTGAGTAGAATGTTTGGAAATTTTAGTTGAAACTTCGATATTTTTAGTAGATATTTTGGAAATTAGAGTTGAAAGTTTTGAAATCTAGGTTGAAAGTCCAAGATTTTGAGTAGCGGTAGAGGCAACCAACAAGACGCCCGGAGGGGGCAAGCATGTGATGTAATCAAGGGGTTGATGGAGGTGGCAGGGACCATGAGAACGAATACTAGTGGTTGTTTTTCAACCAAAACCGTGCGCTACATGCGGAGCCGGTGCTTGCGCGCATAGTTGATGCACCCTAGTAAATATAATACTTTGCATATGTGAATTGAATAAGAACGAGAACAATGTTTATAAAGGTTTACTGCAAATAAGGTAAATAGGTTAAGAGGTTAATAAAGGTTTACTACAAATAAGGTTAAATGAATAAGAACGAGACAAACACCGCCACCGCGATGCCGCCACCATGCTCGCGCCCGGCGCCAAACACTCCTGGCCGCACACCTCGCCGCTCATGTGCCCCGCCCTCCGCCCCTGCTTCCACTGCATCAACTGGCTATAAAAGCCGCCCTGCACACTCCTCCATCCTCATCCAAAGCACCAACAACACTCCACTGCCTACCTTCGTCTCCGAAGCTGGCCAATTTCAAGGAATCACCGCCGACTTCTTTTCTTCCTCGACGAGCCTAAGAGGTAATCCACCGCCTCACTCCTCTCTCCCTCCCCACCCCATCATCATCACCGCCTCCCTCCCTAACCCTTTTCCCCAACATCCCCACCCAATCATCGCCACCACCTCGCCGACGTCACCCTCCACCACCGCGTTGTCCACGGCACACGTGGACAGGCCACCTCGGTGCACCCCAGCACCCACCACCACTTTCCTCGAAACCCCATCCACCCACTCATGCTCCAACTCCGACCAATTTGGCTGGAGCACGGCCGGACCACCGCCGCCATCATCCTCTACCTTGGCCGTGCGCCGCCACCGCCGCCACCCTCTCCTCGAACCTCAAAACCCAAAAACGGGTTGCTCAGGCCACGGAGATGGCAGTCGTACCACCCGATGCCGCCGTCCATCATCGGAGCCGCCGGAATCGCCGTCGTTTTCCCTCCGTCGACTTCAAGCAGGAGCGCCAAGATCGCTTTAAGCCGTGTAATCGCCACTACTATCGGGCTATAAGGCCTAGCCTAATGGGCCGGTGGCCCAACAAAGGTGTTGGGCTTAGCCCAATGCTGTTCTGTCCAGCCTACTACTATTCATGGCCCAACCCATTACTGTTCAGCCAAAGCACTATTCAACCCTACCTGGTACTATTCATCAGAGCCCTTTTTTGACATATTATACCCATTTCGACCGTCTCAAACCCATAAAGCCCAATTTCGACTCAGTTCAGTCCTATCAAACTCCCAATAAATCCTTTTCACCATTTTATCTCTCTCTTTATTTCTTTCCGGATTTTATCTTACTTGCATGCTGTTCCTAACTCATTCCTTGTTGAGCAGGATATTTATTTGGTTTATTTGTCTTGCGTTGGGTTTCGAGTTTGATGATCAAGCACAGGAAGGCATCAGACAAGACACAAGAGAAGCAGGACATTTTGAAGACTACGAGCAAGGAGGCAAGTTGCATTCCTTGAATATTTTGAGCCTATATTTCATTTAATTATATTATTACTTTTATTTTTATATTTTAGCCAATTATTTCAATAAAAAAATAATACCTTGGAATGCCATGTTGAATAGATAAAGCCCCTCACCCCACATACAAACCCTCCTATTCTTGTAGGCCATATTCACCTTGACAAGTTTAGACCACATAAAATAATAGCAAATATTCAACAATATCACACAAAGCTTTCTTCTAAACACTGATAAGGAAGGTTAGCACTACACCAATAGGTTTTTGGTGGAAAATTGAGGGTTGAGACTAGAAGGATGGACAACCCAATATACTTGATAAAAGTAAGACATCAGTGAGACCTGGAGGTGGACGGCCACGAGTTGGTAAATGGCCCATCGCCTCACTAGATGTCAAGTAAGGACAAGAATCTTATGCCAAGTAACAGACACAGATCTCGCTCAACCACAAGTGTGGCATATCCAACTTGGCTTAGTACACTGCTCTTTTGATTGAATATCTATGGGGTGTCAGCTGCTCTTGTGTGATAGAGTAGCTGCGGAATGGGGGTGAGTCAGGAGTGGGCCGGTTAGGGCACTTCATTGAATCAGCACAACGGTATGGACGGTCAAGATGTCGGATCACAAGACTCCACCGTTGGCCGGTAGTTTCCCGATGGCTGTATTGATCTTGAACCTACCGAGTAGTGACTAAAAATGTTAAGCAGTGGAAAAGATATTGTCATCTCAACTCAGTCGCACGCTATCTGGTTACGTGTATATAGCTTGACAGTATGAGCATAAGATATCCTGTGGGTAAAGTTGGGCAATTCTACAGAGTATAAATCAATAGTACTCGAATACACTGTGCTTCCGGTTAATGAAGCTGTGTTCATGGGTGATTCCAATACACGAGGCATAAGTAGAGTTTTACAAATGTTAAATTGGTAATTACAGATGTTGTAAACCCCTGTTGTTATACATATTATTGTTTTACTGTTTTAAATACTATACTGCTTTCAATTCATCTTTTGCACTCCACAAGATACCTGTTATGGTAAAATTGTACCATTCCTTTGATAAATCCTGGTATATAATTAATTAGAATTTTCTATGCAACTTGCTGAGTACGGTTGTACTCATTCTTGCTAAACATTATCAGAAGAACTCTGGGAAGAAGCAGGTGATCTTTACGACCAGGAGGAGCCACTAGACGATGACGACTATTGGTATATGTCTCATCTGTGCCCAAGCTTGCCTTTGGATATTGTGTACTTTTGTGCTGTAATATATTATATTTGGACTTGGATGCCTGTTTCTGCGTCCAAACTAGCTGCTAAGGCTTAACTGTTGTAATATAGGTTTGTTTCTTTTTGTAAACGTAAGCATGCTTGTGAAGCCATATCTTTACAACTGTACTTCCTAGACAGTTGTGCAGAGTTTAGCGGTCTCAGACTCTCAGTTTTGGAGCCGTTACAATAATGGTGTCTCAACGTGCTGAGCAATATGAATTTTTTTTTGTTCCTACCAACGCACGAGCACTTAGCTGCTACGGTATAAAAGCGAGGAACCCCATCCCAAAACAGCATCGGGTCCGCCTATGCTTAATCGGACGGTGGATACATCGCGTTACTTTATTCGCTGGCCCAGCAGTTAACCATAGAGACGGGCCCCACTGATAAAAGATAGTCTAGTTAGCCTAGGCCGGCCTACTGCCGTATTGGGCCCATATAAATCTTTCACTTCTGTGATAAGCCCAATCACATAACCCCAAGCCCAGTCACATCCATATTTCATTTGTTTGTTGACCCTAACAGAAGAAAACTAATGACTTCAATTCAATGCAACCAATTTACGCTTTTACCCAGGATAAAAATTACAATCCTCTTTGAGTTAAGAAAAATCCACTGAAAAAACAAACTATAACGCTCCTCTAAAAAACTACAATAAAAAAGTAGTTCATTTTTTAGCGAGGAAAAAAGTATTATATATTTTCTAGGAAAAATATAAATTATAAGGTTGCTTTTCCCCTTAATTTTGATATCTGTTACTCAAAATTAGTAAATATCGAAATCAATAGAACACGCGTGTTGTGACGTGTACCTTTTTGTCACGACGTGGCCCATAGGTAGTGAAAGGGTGGGGGCTCTCCCGAAAGAAGATACAACTCTTCTCACAAAAGCTGAAGCCAAAGCCAAAGCTGGTCCCATCTGACCATCTCTGTCTCTCTTCCTCATTTCTATCCAGATCGCTGCCTCGTCAACCACCTCGCCTCGTCGGGCCCGTGGGGCACCAAATCCAGGGAATTTTTTTTTTGTTAATTAACCTTTTTTTGAATTTTATTTTAAAGTTAACCATCGGCGCACTTTATTTCCAATTCTGACCCCTTTGGTCACGCCACCACCCACGGCGTGACAAAATAACACTATCACGCTAGCCTATTTCTGGTCAAACTCTTGTCACGCCACTCGAAGTGGCGTGACAAGATTATTTGGTCACGCCACGTACCAAATGGAGTGACAAGAAGTGCTATTTTGGAGATTTATCCTCGACAAGGATAAGTGTTGTTTTGTCACGCCACCACCGTGGCGTGACCAAAAGGGTCAGAATTGGAAATAAAGTGCGTCGAGGATTAACTTTAAAATAAAATTCAAAAAAAGGTTAATTAATAAAAAAGTTCCAAATCCAGGAGTCTGTCACAGCCTGACGACAAAGAATAAGTTTTGGCTACACCACTACCTCCGTCGATTTTTAGGTGAAAGTGTTTGCAAGCATTTGTTGAGATGAAAACTTTGATATTTTCAGTAGAAAGTTTGGGAATTTGAGTTGAAAACTTTTGAAATGTAGGATGAAAGTTCGAGATTTTGAGTAGAATGCTTGGAAATTTTAGTTGAAAGCTCGATATTTTTAGTAGATATTTTGGAAATTAGAGTTGAAAGTTTTGAAATCTGGGTTGAAAGTCCAAGATTTTGAGTAGAAAGTTTGGAATTTTTAGTTCAAAGTTTTTGAAATTCTCTAGTTAATAGCGATAGAAGCAAACGACAAGGCTCCCGGAGGGGCCAAGCATGTAATCGAGGGGTAGATGGAGGTGACAGGGACCATGAGAACGAACACTAGTGGTTGTTCTTCAACCAAAACCACGCGCTACGTGTGTGGAGCTGGTGCTTGCGCGCATAATTGATGTACCCTAGTAAATATAATAGTTTGCATATGTGAATTGAATATGAACGAGAGCAATGTTTATAAAGGTTTACTGCAAATAAGGTAACTAGGTTAAGAGGTTAATACAACTGTTAGCAAATGTGATTTATACATATATACAGCATATCTGGAACAATTTTTGCAGTTCTACCTTTTGCTCTCAGTTTGGACAGCTCATTACCGTCAGCATTGTTGGTTGGTGATGCCTGGAGCCCTGGATTCGAGTACTTTTTATTCCCTTTAGTTCAGATGGCGACAGATGTGCCATTTGGAGCACGAGAGTCGTTGCATGGAAACGCATGGATGAATCGGGAGCTTCCAGTGTTCACCAGAAAATTGTTTAATTTTTTTTATTGGAAGATTTATGCTCGGACCGTGTGTGCAATCTGAACTGAATTGAACCGAACGGGTAGATGACACGGATCCTAATTCTGTAGATATTCGATGAGAAATCTTCCGATTTTAGGGCATGTACAATAGTACAGATAGCTGGTGTCTATAACAACAATTTATGTCACTTGTAGACAAAGACTAAAGATAATTTCATACTGATAGATACAGATGATCTTTGTCTTTTTAGTTGTCTTTATAGAACACATAATCTTTTAATGCTTTTCTTGTTTCTTGTGCTATAGTCGATTACAGAATTGTAGACATCATCTTTCTCTCTCTTCATTCTCTTTCATCCACGTCAGCAAAAATTCTACGTGACAATGGTTATAGACGGCTGATAGAAGCCCATTATACATGCTCTTAGTGTAAGCACGGCCACCAAGAATGACTGCACAATTTTCATCGTGACATGATGGTCCAACTTCTCCGTGTTTAGCCGTGAAACATGCTCATTTAAGTAGTAATTACTGTTTCCATGGTAAAATGTGAACAGTGAAATCTGAATAAGACTAAACTGGTTACTTTTGCAGTAGATTGGAGTGGTGAGAGACAGAAAGGTTGATACTAGAATGTGACAAGACTAGAACGAAAGCCCCACATCCTCCTAGAAACCTCCCCCTCCATCCAGTTTCTTGTCTCTTTCACCAGCCTCCTTCAGATTGCCGAGGTAAGCAAAATCAGAACTCGCGTTCGAAAGCTCAGGTGCGATTCTCCAAATATCGATTTAAAGTGACTAATTGAGATAAAAAGATCTGTTCTTTCTCATATCTGATCTCATCGTGAACAGGAAACGGCAAGGAGAGCTAAGGCCTGAAAGAAGCAGATAGGCGGCGGCAGCAGCAGCAGCAGCCATGAGTACCATGAAGTTTTGCCGTGAATGGTAAGATGATGGTGTGCTTATTCTCCCTTTCTTGCTTTGCTGAGTAGAGGTTTATGGACAAACTCCTTTTTGGGCAGCAACAACATACTGTATCCAAAGGAAGACAGGGAGCAGAAGGTTCTTCTCTATGCCTGCAGGAACTGTGACCATCAGGATCTTAATATTAGCCTTTCCTTCTGTTATGTATGCAAAGATTTGGAATTATCTTTCAAGAAATTCTGCCAAGAATTTATAGCTTCAGTGCTACAGTCGTACCGCTACTGAATGTAAGCGCAACCGCGTGTTTCAATCCAAAAGAAGTACAATCTCGTAATGCATTGAAATGGAAAACCGCTCTGAGATGAACTAGAATTGGGTGATCCAAAGTAAATAAGAAGCATTCAATCAATTAGTTAGGCACTAAAGCTCATATGCTTAGGGGCGGACCAATGACTAAATTTTATGTAGAACAGAGTCACAAGCGTAGACCAAAGATCCCTAGTTGCCTTGCCTCTCCGGTTCGACGTGCGCCGCGTGCCCGATGGCTCGAGCCCTTGCCGGCTACCACCGCACGCCCGAGCCCTCAACACGGGCCCTCACGGCCTCACCTCGCCCTTGGCCGCCGCACGCCCAAGCCCTCTCCCCCTAGCCGTCGCACGCCCGTGCCTCGCCTTGTCCACTGCTTGGTTAGGGTTAGGGGAGGAGAGGACTGAGGAGGCATGAGTGAGTGAGGAGCAGAGAAGGTCGTGAGCTGTAACACCCTGATTTTCAGAGACTTTTTGAAAATTTTCAAAATAAAAAGAACCATTTGGTTTTGATGATAATTCAAAGCTTAACTTGAGAATTTCAGAATTTGAAGAGTTTAAAAAGACTTAACTAAACTTCAACTAATCCAAAACTTAGCTCTTTTGGTGTTGCTCTAGCTCTTTGGAGCTATCTTTCCTTTTCTTGATAAGGGTTTCCTTTCCTCTATCCTATATTTGGACATTCTTATATGTCCAGATTATCCCTCTTGTTTGACCTCTGTGGTTGTTATCTCCTCCTTGTCCTTTCGGGTCCTTCCTCTCCCCTGGAAAAATCTCTCTGTTGAGACCTTTTGTCTAGTCTACCTCTTTGGTCCAGACCACCTTTGGGTTGGGACCTCTCTTTCTTAATCTCTCTTTTATAGTTTAGACCTCCCTTGAGGTTTAGGCTTCCTTTGTAGCTAGACCTCCTCTGAGGTCTAGATCATCCTCTTGGCTTTAAACCACTTTCCTTTTTATTTGGGTACTCTCTTCAGATTAGATCCTCTCTGTGTCCAGACCTTCCCTTTGGTTTGGGCCGCTTTGGATCTCTTTGTTGGTTTGAATCTCTTTTGTTCAGACCTCCTTCCCTGGTTCTTTCCAGACCTAAGCCTCATGTTCATTTGAGTTCCTTCTATGCTCTTATGAGCCTCTTGGTGATCACTTGGACTCCTTCTCACCCCGATCCTTGTAACCTTCTCTTTGGAAAAGTCCTCCTAGTGCAATCCGGTATTACCGCCCCAACTCTCGGTATTACTGTTTTCTAGGACCTCCTTCTCATTTATCAGGACCTTCTTATCCTTTAGACCTCCCGGTCTGCAGGATCTCTTAGTCCTTTGGAGATCCTAGCCGAACAAGACCTCCTTCTTGTCCATTTGGACCTCCCTCGTGTCCATCCAAGCCTTCCGTTCGGTTCGGACCTCATCTTTGTTAGATCTAACGGCTTTGACCTCATCCTCGTTAGATCTAAGGGTCCAGACCTCCCTAGCATTTGGACCTACTGCTTGCCCCTGTGGCTGTGTCGCTCGGGTTTGACTTTCCTAGCTTAGGATCGTTCGATTTGTGCTGAACGGTCCGATCTTGAGGGTACGTTCGGATGGTCCAGACGTCCCAGTTGCCTCCCTCCGTTCGATCAAGAACGGATGGCACCAGCTCCTCCCGCGTATCCTTGCTTACGCGGACCTCCTCCCTTTGCCGATCGTGACCGTTAGGATCTCCCTTGTGAGGTTCTAGCTATCAGATCTCCACCTTTCTATTTGAGCTTGACCTTCGGACCTCCCGTGAGTAGGTCGTTGGACTTCCTGTCCAGAGGACCTCCTCCTGGTTGTGTCTGTTGGACCTCCCTGTCGTTTGACCACATCCTAACCACCCAGACCTCCTCCGATCAGGTCTAGGCCGTTAAGATGTTCCTTGATCGTATCTGAGCCATCCAGACATCTTTCAGAGGTGATCCAAACCGCTCCGACCTCCTTTGATCATCATCTCTGAGCCGCTCAGATCTCCCTTGCTTATTTTCTTAATTGTCAGGACCTCTCCTGACTTTTGATCTTGACCATCAGACCTCCTCTTTGTGAGATCTGACCGTCAGGACCAGCCTTTGTGGGTCCTGTCCTCAGGACTATCTCGTGGGTGTCTCTCGGACCTTCTGTCCATGAGCCCTCCCCCTTGTGTGTCCTTTGGACCTCCCCTTGCCTTGATCTTAATCGTTAAAGCTCTCTTGATTTCATCCCAGCCGTTGAGACCTCCCCTGAGTTGATCTCACTCGCTAAGGACCTCCTAGACCAAATCTTGACCGCAATTTCATTTCAATCCTTTGAACCTCTTTTGTCCTTCAGGACCTCCCTGAGTCCTTTGGGACCTCCTCCTTGTTTAGTTGGATCTTTCCATGTCCTTCAGGACCTCTTCGTGTTCTCTAGGACCTCCCCTTTGTCTGGATCCCAACCGTCCAGACCTCCCTTGCAGAGATCTCAACAGTCGGGACCTCCCTGTTGAGCTTTGGACCTCCTTTAGGTTCCAACTTCCCTATGATGTTCAGACCCTTATGGTCTGGACCTCCCTTTTGTGTTTAAACCTTTGTGGTTTAGACCTCTACTGACTTTTGCACCTCATGTCCTTAGACCTCCTTGTGGCCTTTAGGACCTTTTGTCCTCAAAGACCTCCCTGCTTGTCTTCGGGACCTCCTCCTTGGACTGTTCCCTTTGACCAAGCTGTTCACCCTTTGACTGATTTCCCTTGGCTCTTAAGTGCATTTGATGTGGGATGAGTCACATTAAATGCTGCCATCTACCCTTGTCCTCTTTTCTACTTTTTGTCACATCCCTTGCTTTCTTTATCCTTTCCAGTACCTTGGGGTAGTTTGCCTTTGTACCAGTACACTGAATTCGGTCACCTTTTTATAATGCTTCCATTCTTTTTCTCTCCTTTAAATAGAGCACCAGGAACACCCACTGCCTCCTTGTTCTTCATTTCGGCCTCTGCCCTCAGCTCTCGGTTTTGAGGAGCTCTCCAAGCCCCTCTGGTTCGGACCCCCTGGAGCCCGAGCCCTTCACCAATCAGACCTCCTCCCAAGGATCTTCTCTGGTTTTTCTTTTAGTATCATCCTCTGCTATTTACCTCTTGCTCAGTTCATCCGGATTTCATTTGGATCTTTATTTGCTTTGCTTTATATACGTGTAGATCTTGGCGTTCCAGAGAGCCAGAGCTGTGTGAGAGAATAGAATCTTAAGCTACCAAGCAAGAGGCAAGTTACACTTTTGACCATATTGCACCCAGTATCTTAAATTACTTATGTTCTGTTTCAAAGTATACTGCATGCTTATTTCTATCAAGCTATTTCAATACCTGTCTTTAAACACATAGTTATGTCTAATTCCTTCATATGGCCAACTTGACATTGAACCCAATCTGTTGTCACCATAGACAAAACCTGGATTATACATTAGTGTGAACCAGGAGCAATTGTAAAACCAAATGCTTAGACTTGCTTAGACCAAAAATACTTGATTTGGGAAATCTTTACCTTCATGACCAACTATTGTTTAAAATGTTTTAACCATGACATTGGGGTGTCATGGGCGTATGGAAATATTGCTGGGGAAGCAAAGAAAAGGAAAAAGGAAAATGGATTTGGACTTGGGCGAAATGGTTGGCTTGGCTGGTGCAAGGTTTGTGCACGGACTCTATCCTGGCTAAGGTGGAGGTCCAAGGGTTTGTGTTTGTCGCCTAAGTCAGTTGAGGACCGGTCTTTGAGCCGCCAATGCTAGGCCTATAATGGGCTATGCCAAAATCGTGCAACCACATGTCTCCAGTATGGGGCGTGAGACCTAGCTAAGTAAATTGCAGAACTTCCACCGCAGTTGATGCTGATGCTGATGGCCTCTTGCTCTGTGATGTAATGATGTTTGCTGAAATTGAATTGATAATTAGTTCATATTAATAGTCCTCTTGCTCTGTGAGCTCTGTGATGTAATGATGTTTGCTAAAATTGAATTGATAATTAGTTCATATTAATAGTCCTCTTGCTCTGTGAGCTCTGTGATGTAATGATGTTTGCTGAAATTGAATTGATAATTAGTTCATACTAATAGTCCCCTTGCTCTGTGATGTAAAGTGAGGGCTATTGGTGTATGTGCATTCTGTGCATCTTGCTTATAGTTCATGCTGTGGGTTCAAATTGACAAAAATGAATGGGGCAAAATGGTGGGTTTGGTTAATGCTCTCTGATAGATACTGAGGGTACGTTATTGATGCCGGTTCTTTTTGCTTGGTTGGCTTACATGGGATGTGGTTCGGATGGGGCTTGGCTATAATTAATTTTTCAATTTGTAAATGTTAGGCTAATTTGTAAAGCTACAATTATCATATAAATTATTTATTAATTGGTGTGTATTGTATTCAAAACAAGACCAAATGAGTCAAAAACTACTACAACACCTCTTCACTGTCTCTCGCCATTCATTTCACCTTTATGCGTGTAGCGTGTTCATGCTTGGTCCAAGTTCTCCTACCTTGCGTCCCAGTCGTCCTACCATTCCATTCATAATCTCTTCTCTATAAAGTCTCCAGCGTTGGTCGCTTGTGCCATTAAAACCGACATCATATATATATTGTTCTTAATCCCTCAGCCACTTTTGGGGGGTCGTCCACGCAGCATGAGAAGGATGAGACAGCAGCCACGGGCAACTTCATTGAGCCCATGCAGGTTTAACAAGTACAGATGCTAGGAGAGCGTCAGGACATCCAATTACCTGGATGGTCGATAGGTAATTGGACGTCTCTATGTTCAGAAAGTGACGTGGACGCGTAGGTACTCCAATTGGGAAGTGGCATCATGTATTAGCAATCACCATTCTTGAGCATGTAATTGTCTTTAAACCCAACAAGAATACCAAGCAACAAGTTGAGAATTCTTTTGAAATGTGAGAATGGTTGCTTGGTGTTCTTGTTGGGTTTAAAGACAATTACATGCTCAAGAATGGTTGGTTGCTAATACATGATGCCACCTCCCAGTTGGAGTACCTACACGTCCACGTCACTTTCTGAACATAGAGACATCCAATTACCTGTCGACCATCTAGGTAATTGGATGTCCTGACGCTCTCCTAGCATCCATACTTGTTAAACCTGCATGGGCTCAATTAAGTTGCCCGTGGCTGCTGTCACATACTTCTCAAGCCGCATGGATGACCCCCCGAAAGTGGCTGAGGGACTACGAACAATATATATATACTCAGACGGCTCACGAAACCGTCTGTGATGATGTTTTTGAACCATTTGTAAAGACCTTTTCTGTAGTAGTGCAAGAGTGGTACCAGTAAAGGCGAGCACCATTTCTTGACCGTGTTGATCCTACTAATTTTAAAAGTATTATGTTGATTTCAATCTAGCTGTATCACATGCTATTTGGAAATTATGTTCATGGGTAGAAGTAGTTAATTACCAATTTGTTGCATTACCTTCCTTGAATGTTGATATCCCCATGTTCCGTTGTTGCCTAGGATATATGTATGTATGTGAATTTTCTGTTGTAGGATAGATCGATGCTTAGCTATGCTAGTAGTTATTATCGAAAGTGGTTGATGGAGCTAGTCCATCGGCCGAGGTGAATCAAATTATATTGGAATTTGAGGAATGTGTTCAGATCTTTGAATATGGTTTTTATGGACATTTTGGGCAGTGGATACTGTGTTGACTTGGACGGGTGATAGAGTGATGAAGGAAGGTTGTCCCGGATTCATGTAGCCCTGTCTAGGTGATTAAGGATCGGTCTATGGTGTGTTGAACCAAGTATCCCATACAACCACACGTCGAGATAATGGCGAAGGCTTGGCTCAATAATTTGTTGTGTTATGTCTATCAATCCACTAATCATTTTTACCTGTTGTTGTTGTTGCTGCTGCAAGGAGCACCCATGGTTTAGGCAAACGATAGCTTGCCATGGGGTGTTTTTTTGTTGTTTTTGTGCGAGGTTCACCCGTGGATCAGGCGAACGATAGCCTTCCATGGGGTATTTGCTCGGTTGGTTTGTTAGTTGGGACATGACATTATAACGGCCTTGTTATGGTATCTCTGTCAATCACTTGACTTGAAACGGATTCGATTTCGGGTTCACGGTAGACTCAGAAGTTACTCTCGTAAGACCAGGACGGTCGTTCCCATGGGTGTTCATTGACACCTTTTTGTCACACCCGTGGGACGGTCTAAGTCTTACGAGCTTAACTTTGGGGTCTCCACTCCACAATGCTAGCAACAGCTGAGGCGGTGGGACGAGGTCAAGCGGATGCGCACGGGGTGGGGCTATTTATGGCATGGGGAAGCAGCATCGTACGGGACATAGATGCCCAAGGAGGCGCGGATGCGGAGTCCGGGCCGGCTACATGCTCTAGCGGCAGCGCAGCTGATAGGTGGGCCCGGGTAGAGGAGGCGTGGAGTGGAGTGGGCTAGCAGGGATGGGGAGCGAGGCTGGGCCAGGGGTGAAGATGGGCTGGTTGTGAGAGAGAATGAGGCGGGCCAGGCCAATTCAGCCCACAAGGAAAAAGGGAAAAAGGAAGTAAGAAAGGATTCTTGAATTTAAGAAAAGCTGGAAATTCAAATAAGCCAAAATAAATAGCAAACAAACTCCAAAAATTCCAAACAAATTCAAGAAAATACCTTGGAACACAAGGAACCCAACTAACACTATTTTTTATTTAATTTAAGTTTGCATTAATCATATTAAATTGTTTTAGTTTCACAAATTCCTAATTAAGCTTTATTAATTTAAGAAAAATGGTGAAATTTTCCTGAGCCTAATCTACACAAAAGATTTTTTGAACGCTCAAAATTGGGATGTTACTGTTACATTTGTTGTGTCAGTGCTTGATGATGGAGGATGGTCTCAGATCCAAATTGAGTCGATAGAGGTTGCACGAGGTAAGAGGCATGGCTGTGGCGAAACATGGAGCCAGTGAGGATGATGGCATCCAGATCTAGGCAGCGCCGCCACCTCATCCGCTTGCCCGATGACTCGATGTTGGCTTGTCGTGTTGGTTTTGGAGGGTCTATTTGGTAATTTCTCTATTCGAGAAAAGATTAAATAGAAAAGAAAAGGATTTTGTGAGGGCCCACCTGTCCAATACAGATTGAGGGGAGATAAGGTGCTGTGACCAATTCTCCAACTGAGAAAGTAGGAGGCATTGCAGTGATTCATGCCTTCGGTTTAATACCGAGGCGATGGCGCATGCGACTGCGATTAGCGAGTCCACCGGCTCAAAGCGTTTGGCGGTGTTCGTTGATGGTATCGGCATCTTCTCTTCCCCCTCTTAAAAGGATGGGTTTGGCTCTGGAGATCGCCCGGTGTGAAACACAAAAGTGGTGATTTTTCCCCTTTTCTGGTTTGACTACTTCCTCATTAATTTGAGCTTCAGTTCTGGGAAAATCTTGGAGTGAGTACACCTTTTCAGCTGATCTTCCTTGCTGGTGGTGAGCTCTAGATTTTTCTTGTGGTTGACTCTGGATTGAGACTTGAGGAGTAAGAGACCTTCAAATCCTTCGTTTTGGTGTTCCTTGCTGGTGTGTACTCGGCCAAGACACCTGTGAGATTCTTGTCGGCATCAACCCTATTCCTCGCCTTGGTTCTTGGTGGATTCCAAGAATTGAGTGTGGCATTGTATCTCCGATTACTTCGTCCTTTGCTCGGTTTGCGTGGTATTATAGTTTTTCCGGTCGATGTCGATTGCACGCCTTCTTTGGTTGCTACGGTTGGTTTTGATTACCACCGCTTTAGTGAGTAATTCTTTTTTACAATCTCATAGTATTTCTCTACATATATGAAAGTGTTGGACTGAGGTTTATTGTTCTGTGATTATTGTTAATCATTGTGACAAGCTCTGTGGGATATTGTAGAAGAAATAACAGTGGGTTTTGTTCTTCTCTGTGATGTTAGATGTCTTATACTAAAATTGAACGTGATAATTAATTCACACTTGAGCTCTATTGTATAACTTGCTACTGTTCCTTTGATTTACTGCTAGCTTATTTCTTTCAGTTTCAGTTGGGCACTCCAATGACAGTGAATTGACTTTATTTTTTTTTAACCTGAGTCTTGGGGTTCAGTTTTATAGAGAGTGATCAATCTCTGTTGGAAATGTAAAGTCCAGTTGGTGGTCCTGTTAGTCGTCTGTTTTGACTGAAAGCATTATCGATATTCTTTAGCAGTTGAGATCATTTGATAGTTAGAAAAGTATTGATTAGAGCTCATAGTTTGGATTTAAATTGTCATGTTCTGTTAATGAAGAGTATAGACAATAGGATTGAGATGGCAAAGACTTGTTCTTTAGCTACTCTCCTTCTGAGAGCACATAACAACATCAATCTTCTGTGCCTTATGCTGCTAATTGATGATATCCTGCTATTAATGTTGAGCATAATATTGTGTTTAAATGACTTGAAAGAATTTTATGAACACATGTTATTATAGTCATTTACTTCATGCTGTTATTATGCTTTATTGCTAATTGTGCTTGCTGGAATTAATTATGTTTATTTGCTAAAACTGCACATTTTACAACAGTCTGCTCGCCCCCTCCTGGTTGGCACCATGACCGTGCCATTGGCTCTCCAAGTAGAGCCAATGGCGATGATGAAGAAGTTGGAGAATAGGGCGGGGGAGAGAAGGGAAGGAGAGAAGGGGAGGAGGTTGAGGCCAGAGAAGGGGAGGAGAGGCGGAGGCTATTGTGGTAAGCCTTATGACTTAAAGAGTGTTATCAAAGCAATGTAGAAATTTTTAGTGGTATGTAAGCAAAGTAGAATTAAAAGTGTGTTACGTGAGACCAATATACGCAAAAAAAAAGAAAACATAATCAAATTGCACTTGAAGAGATTATTGCCGCGCAATTAGCATTGTTTATTATTCTAATCTCAAGCAGAATCGGTTGTTATTCCCAGCTGCTCAACAGCACAATTCACACGCTGTTACATCCAATCACGCATGAGATAAGGATTCAGGTTGGTGGGAGTCCTGCGGACGATGACGGTTTAGGGATGGAGAGGCAAGGGTCGGGCAATCTCGGTATTTGATTTCCCGAAATTGGAGTCCTGCGGACGGTGGGGGTGGGGGTGGGGTAGCGGCCGGGCACTTCTGCTCGCATTCATCCATTCTCGGGTAGCATCCAGCCGTGTGTATGCAGCAATAGCAATCAGGGTGGCGGACCACAAAGCATTTCTTTTCACCTATTAATCAAGGATAAGACTAAAACCATTAGTATATTGTATATGAAGATGGAATGATTATTGCATAATATTATTCCACATAGGTATGTTCATATATATGTACCGACCATAGCAGAGATCGAAACAAAGTGTGGGTTCATTCTAGAGAAGAAACAAATTGGAGAAAAAGGCGCATTCTTTTGAGCAAAAACTAAATTAACAGTTTTCACTTACATTGTGCACAAGTGGCAAAGCATCCGAGAAGAACCAAGAAAAGAACTAGTGCTTGGATGATGCGCTTCATCAAGTTCGCCATGTACGCAAGTTGTTTGCGTTCTTCGGAGAATATTTGACCACCCGATGCTTAGAGCCTTGCTTCATGATTCATGTATATATATAGGCATACAGGGATATATTTATTAGGATCATCATTTGATTTCATCAATGCTGTTAATATATCTATTCAGAGTAAAATTTATAACAGAGAATTGATTAGTTTGGATTTAATGATGTACATCCTTCCTAAATTCATAAATGAGAATTATTTTTCTTTTCCAACGGCATAAATGAGAATTAATTATATCAAAGTTCAGAAGAATATATATCCTGTCTAAATTCATAAATGTGAATTGTCGGAATGTTTAATGCCACCGGGTAAGCAGTGACTACATCCTTCCAAAATTCATAAATGAGAATTAATTTTCTTTTGCGAGGGCATAAATGAGAATTAATTACACCAAAGTTCAGAAAAATATATATCACCCCTGTGAATTGTCGGAATGCTTAATGCCACCGGGTAACTACAGCAACCTCCATAAATTCATTAATAAGAATTGATTACATCAAAGTTCGGAAGAATATATATCCTCCCTAAATTCATAAATAAGAATTGATTACATCAAAGTTCGGAAGAATAATTATGAACATGTTTTTGCATGGAAAACTATTTTAGCAGTGACTACATCCTTCCAAAATTCATAAATGAGAATTAATTTTCTTTTGTGAGGGCATAAATGAGAATTAACTACATCAAAGTTCAGGATATATATATATATATATATATATATATATATATATATATATATATATATATATATATATATATATATATATATATATATATATATCATCCTGTGAATTGTCGGAATGTTTAATGCCACCGGGTAACAGTGACAACCTCCATAAATTCATTAATAAGAATTGATTACATCAAAGTTCGGAAGAATATATATCCTCCCTAAATTCATAAATAAGAATTGATTACATCAAAGTTCGGAAGATTATATATCCTCCTAAATTCATAATGTAACATCCTAAAAATCTCAACTTTGGGAAAGTATAATGAAAATAAGTTGGAGAATAATTCTGAACATGTTTTTGCATGGAAAACTATTTTAGCATGAATTCTTGAGCTTTTGCATAAATCAAATAATGAAATCACATGCAAACAACAACTTGTAGGAATTTTAGAGAAAACCATGGAGCATATAAACTCCTGAACAATTTACATAAGAAAATATACTCTCATAAGCCTTCACAAAAAAATCATAAATTTTGGAACCTGTTTGATAGGTTCAAAAATTCGGCAAATACTCAGCGAGTTATGGAAACTCAAAAACAGTTTTTGAATTCTCGCCGGACTCTTGGGCCGCATCTGAGCTGGCCCAAAACCCATCGCCAACTCCAGCCCATGCCATTGCGCTCGCTTTCTCGCTGACGTGTGGGCCCCACTTGTCGGAACCTTTTTTCCACCTCGTTCTCTCCCTCGCTCACCACCGCACCAGAGCTCCTTGCCAACTCCACCGCTCGCCCACTGATTTCGTCTGTTGGACCCCGGGCTTTGAATACCCCAAGACCTCCTATGTGTACCATACTAGTCCAATGATCAGTGACTAGTACACACAACTCCAACATTTATATAACATCCATACATTCATATGTACCAAAAGTAAAGAAAAATTGGTACATAACTTAAGTGATTACATTAATTACATTATAAGGGCCGACCGACTAAATAAAAGCTTAAGTGTCAGAGATAACAAATATAATAACGGAAGCAAAATGTAATAAGAGCTCAAAATTGTTGGTGATATACCGTACAAACAATCATAGAGATGATGGTATCACGTCTATGTTATTATGTTCTTTGAATGAATTATCATTTATAAAGATTAATAAGTATGTGACTTGTTGGTGAAGCTCTTTAACTTATATGGCGTCATTATAAATGTATCCTTGGTTGGATATCACTGGTTGGAACACTAGTGACTTATCGACCAACGCATGTAATGATTGATAACCATGTTTTATCGGTCATGGATATGAGGATATCAATTCAATAATGTGAACACATGTTAGAGAACATGGTGTTGGATTGACCCACCTTGAGACACTATTGAGATTGTTATGATTTTATGTGTCATCAGTTGGTCTCAAGCAATGATGATGTATAATCCTTAGACCGGAGATCAACATGGTTTCCTACATATGTAATAGTACACTTAGGGGTTGCCAAATGCTTCTCCGTAACTAGGTAGTTATAAAGGTAGCTTTCAGGTATACTATGAAACATGCGGAGGGATGTGACTGGTCGGATATGGAATTTTCCACTCCTAACATAATAGAAGAGATATCTCTAGGCACCTCGACGTGGTCGGATAAAGAAAGTGCGTGGCCATGCCACTAGTGGTCGAAGAGTCGACCACATAAAGTTATCTAGTCACTTGATCGGGAAAGTATTGAACAGTCCATGGATGACAAATGATCTCACCTGGAGTTCAACCAGATATCATGAGGCAAAGGGAGAATACACAAGCAGGTCATTCAGTTCGGCCAGATACAGACTGGTCGTATGGAGATATGAGCTGGTCGTAGACTGATTGAACATAATCACTAAGTGGTCGTAAACTGGTCGTAAGGAGTTACGAACTTGTTGTGACTAAATATGAACTAGTCGTATAGAGATACGAGCTAGTCGTAAGTGATAGGGACCTGGTCGTATATCATGTCTCATTAAGGTTCGTCCGATATAATTTATGTGTATTCGGGAATCGTTATGTCCTGCTAGGAACCGCTAACGACTCGTGGTCGGAATGGTGTTTCTGAGTCACAATCGATTACGCATGAACCTACATGGTCACACACTTAACGGGTTAGAAGAAACGAGTTCGGATAGGATCTGTTATGGGCTATTTATAAGGGGATGCATGAGGCTATTGAAAAAAAGGACGTGAGTTGCTCCACCGAAACCTTAGCAGCCATCTTCTCGAAGGCCCTACCGTACGCTTTGGTGTTAGCACACCAGCGTACGGTGTTATATCCCTAGACGTGTGGATACCATGAAGGCGCTGCTGCGATTGCTGTTGCGCTGAAGGACGATCCACGACCTATGTAAGGAATGCCATAGGTTGCTGGATGAGACGATCGGTGCCGAGGATATTGGACGATCGACTATGACTACTTCATCAACGCGCTTGACGTTGGATCAGGCTGCTCCAACTCTTCTTGTTTCGCTGCACTGCGCGTCTAGTGATAACGATCTATGATCTCTTGCTTGTATGGCTTCCTGGTTTACATGGTAGAATTTTTGAATTACCAGCTAGTGCAGCCTACCCGTATCCCTTCAGTGGTATCAGAGCCATCTTGTGTAGTTTTTGATCTAGATCGGTCGCATATACTTGATATGTGGCAGTAGTATATTGGATCTATTACTATTCTATTCTGGTAACCTAGATCGGTTCATATAGATGGAGCGGTTTAGGCACTGGTTGATAAGATTAATTGGTTTTGTCGATAGTAGATGAGTTTGTGGGAGGTACGAGTTGAAAGCACCAGCTGATTTACTTCACTTGTTCACGATCGCATTGCATGATACTACTACTGGTCGAAATTCTGCCATCAGGGGTATGCCGCGGTGCGTAGTCATATGGAAGTGGGATTGTCGTGCTAGATAATCGTTATTGCGTTATATAATATTATGTATTTATGTCACCCGATAGAATTGGATTCTATGCATAACACCTTTTGCAGGGATTGATGTGAATAGTATGGACCATTATGTATGTGATGCATGTATGGATTTTTCATGGCCTACGTGTCATGCTGTGTTATAGCCATCGAGCTACATATTATTGTATAACGGTCTATGTGCCGACATGTGATGCTTGATATTAGCATATGTAATTCATTACTAGCTTTTAGGAGTAATTGCTTAGTAGATGAATATGGTGATTTCAAGCATGATGGCTTGGTGGACAGGAAGCATGGTGATGGAATTTGTCATATTAAGGGTCATACTATTTCACAGTTTAATATGATTATCTGTGAATGTTTATTTTGTTCCTGTTATGCTATTGATCATGTTTTATCATTAGATGTTTTTAACCTAGTAGAGTAGCATCCCTCAAGAAAAATTAAATAAATTTGATGCATTTCCAATTGACGTGCCTATCACGATTTTGATCTTTATAGGTCTACCAAAGTAGGGTGTCATTAACTATCTTAATAAGATGGGGTGGGTTTTTGACACCCACAAGCATAGTATTGGTTTAACTTGACAATGCTATCAAAATAGTTTTGAGCCTTGGGCATAGAGATGCTACCCAATAAACAAGAGTCATATAAGATATGATTGGCAAGAGGTTGCTTACCTAAAACAATAGATTTCTACCAGTGATATCAAAGCTCACTAGGACTTAATGGTATATGGATCTTGAGCCCACTATATGAAGTTAGAAGGAAATTTGGTTTAGAACATATAATGGGAGTATATTTTGTTAAAGTGTTTAATAGAAGATGTTACATAAACATAGTGCTGAATTTTTGCATATACATATTTTCTGTTGTAGATCATGGCACCTAATACTTCCTCCGCACCTACCTTCAACTTGCGATCTATTCCTGAGAAAGAAAAACTGAATGGAACAAACTTCATTGACTGGTTTCGTAATATAAGAATTGTTCTCAAACAAGAAAACAAGGAATATGTTCTAGAGGGTCCCTATCCCGAGGAACCGAATACATATGCTACTCATACTAAAAAGAATGCTTATGAGAAGCATTGCAATGACACAGTTGATGTATACTGCCTTATGCTTGCCACCATGAACTCTGAGCTTCATAAGCAATATGAGACCACAGATGCTTACAATATGATTGTGGGTCTGAAAGGCATGTTTCAGGACCAAACAAGGGCAGAGAGGTACAACACCTCCAAGACATTATTGTCTTGTAGGCTGTCAGAAGGTAGCCCAGTCAGTCCCCATGTGATCAAGATGATTGGTCATATTGAGAGCTTAAAAAAACTTGGTTTTCCCTTTTGCCAAGAGTTGGCTACTGATGTGATTTTTCAATCGCTCCCTACGAGCTTTGAGCCCGTCATATTGAATTTTCATATGAATGGCATGAAGAAGTCAATGGTTGAGTTGCATGACATTCTTAAGGGTGCCAAAGAGAGCATCAAAAAAGTTCTAATCATATGATGATGGTTCAAAAGACT
Organism: Phyllostachys edulis; assembly: GCA_036346405.1. Taxonomy (NCBI): domain Eukaryota; kingdom Viridiplantae; phylum Streptophyta; class Magnoliopsida; order Poales; family Poaceae; genus Phyllostachys; species Phyllostachys edulis. The sequence continues at coordinate 140,671 of JAYEVD010000309.1, forward strand.
ACTACCTTCAAGAAGAAGGGTAAGTCTTGGGGAAATAGAAAGGGCAAAGGAAAGACATAAGATGAGATCAAGAGTCTCAAGGCTAAGCTTAAGAAGCTCAAGCTCGATCATAAACCTGCTACAGAACGCTACCATTGTCATGAGACTAGGCATTGTAAGAGAAATTATAAGAAGTACTTGGCAGAGATGAAAAACGACAAAGGAAGTAAGACTTCCAGTTCAGGTATAAATGTTATAGAAATTAATCTTGTCACTTCTCCTACATGTTCTTGGGTATTTGATATCGGATCAGTTGCTCATATCTGTAATTCGATGCAGTGACTGATAGGGAGTAGAAGTTTAGTAAGAGGCGAGGTTGATCTTCGCATGGGTAATAAAGCAAGAGTTGCTGCATTAGCTATTGACACTTTACCATTAGTTTTACCCTCAGGATTAATTATAGAATTGAATAATAATTATTATGTTCCTACCTAAAGCAAAAAATATTATTTCTGCTTCATGTTTAGGAGCAGAAGGTTATGAGTTCAGAACAAAAAAATAATTGTTGTTTAATTTATTTTGAAGATATGCTTTATGGTCGTACTCCATTGGTGAATGTATTATATGTTTTTAATCTTGAGGATGTGCCTGTCTATAACATTAATGCTAAAAGACTTTGACCCAATAATTTGAATCCTACTTTTATTTGGCATTATCATCTTGGTCATATAAATGAGAAGTGCATGATGAAGCTCCATAAAGATGGTTTTCTAAACTCATTTGATTTTCAATTATTTGAAACATGTGAATCTTGTTTACTTGACAAAATGACAAAGACGCCTTTCATAGGTACAGGTGAGTGGGCAAGTGACTTATTGGCCCTTGTACATACGAATGTATGTCGACCAATGAGCACTTCGGCCATATGTGGTTTTCAGTACTTCATAACTTTTACTGATAACTTTAGTAGATATGGTTACATCTACTAAATGAGGCATGAATCTGAATCCTTTGAAAAGTTCAAAAAATTCCAAAATGAGGTACATAATCAACTTGGCAAGACAAATAAATATCTACGATCAGATCATGGAGGTGAATATTTGAGCCATGAGTTTGGTGATCATGTAAAGAAATGTGGAGTTGTTCCACAACTTACTCTGTCGGGAATACCTTAATGGAATGGGGTATCTGAACGATGGAACTGGACATTGTTAGATATGGTTTTGTCAATGATGGGCTAATATGATATTCCATTGTATTTCTAGGGATACGCTCTAGAAACAACGGCTTTTACTTTAATCAGGGTTCCATAAAAAATGATAGAGAAGACACCAAATGAGATATGGATCGGGAAGTATCCTGAATTATCTTTTCTCAGGATATGAGGTTGTGAGGTATATGTAAAACTTTTGACGTCTGATAAATTCACACCCAAGTAGGATAAGTGATTCTTTGTGGGGCATCCTAAGGCCATTAAAGGATATTACGTTTATAAGCGGGATGATGACAAAGTGTTTGTTGCCCGAAATGGTGTCTTCTTGGAGAAAGGGTTTCTTTCCAAAGGAGTCAGTGGGACTAAGGTGCAACTCGAAGAAATTCGAAAAACATCTGAAAATGTTTTAACTCCTACTGAACCTCTACAGGATGAACAAAATGTTGTAGAACCTGTAGGCGAGGCATCAGCCCCACGTAGATCTAAAAGACCACGTCAATTTCCTATAAGATATGGGCATGGCGTTTTATTATTGAATAATAGTGAGACTAAGACTTATGAGGAAGCGATGATGGATCCAGACTCTAAGTCATAGCTTGAAGCCATGAGATCCGAGATAAAATCCATGTATGTCAATCAAGTTTGGAACTTTGTTGATCCACCTGATGTGTTAAAACCATTGAGTGCAAATGGGTTTTTTTTTTATAAAAAAAAGATAGATATGGATGGAAATGTTCACATTCATAAGGCACGACTGGTGGCAAAGGGTTTCAAATAAATTCAAGGTGTTGATTATGATGAAACATTCTCGCCTGTAGCTATGCTTAAGTCTATCCAAGTCATTCTAGCTATGGCTGCATATTTCAATTATGAGATATACCGAATGGATTTCAAAACGGCTTTCCTCAATGGAAACTTAAGTGAGCATGTGTACATGACACAACCTGAGTTAGAAAGCTAGAAAGATATGCAAGCTTCAAAAATCCATATATGGATTAAAGCAAGCATCTCGGAGTTAGAACATTCGTTTTGGTGAAGTGGTCAAAGGGTTTGACTTCATCAAGAATGAAGAAGAACCTTGTGTTTACAAGAAGATTAGTGGGAGCAAACTTGTTTTTCTGATCTTATATGTGGATGACATATTACTGGTCAGAAATGATATTCCTATGCTTGAATCTGTCAAAACTTCATTAAGAAATAGTTTCTCTATGAAAGATTTAGGAGATGCAACATATATTTTAGGCATAAGGAGGATCTATAGGTGATGAGGACATGACCTCTATGGATACAATCATATTTGCTGTACTTGTTGTTCCAAGTACAAGAGCTTGTACACTTCACTTAAATTATCAGGTGAGCTCGTTTTTAGGAGAGCATTTATATTATATGAACTATATGATGCTACCTAATGATGAAAATGTATATTTGTGCAGCACCACATCACTTTTTGTCCAAGCCAAACAAGAGTTCGAGCTGGACACGTTCTGGAATCCAATTCGGCCTCCGGAGACAACACCGACTTCAAACGTGCATAACTTTCACATACGGACTCTGTTGGAGGTCCACGAGTACTTGATGGAAAGCTTATATCGTCCTCTTTCCAACTGATCTAGCCTCACCTACAAATTCGTTCTGAACATGTCGCAATCACCAAAAGAAGATGTCGCATCACCTGTTTGGGCCAACTTGGGCCTTGTAATCGTACCCGACTTAGCCCGTATGCCGGCCGGCCACCTAGAGAGCCGTACCGTTCATGGCGTACTGTTCACATGAACAGTACCCTAAATAGCACCACCCCCTATCTCTTAGCTATGTGCGGCTCCCCTCCCCTATTTAAGGTGGTCGCATCCTCTAGTTTCCTTGGATTTCGTTTAGTTAAAAGTTAGTTATATTGCAACTTCGTGTATTGGCTTGTATCGACTAGACCAACCCTAAATACCGCTTTGAAATCCCACCTTATTGAGTATTTCAATCCTATTTGTAATTTCAGATTGCTTATTATCTTGTTCTTGCTTGTTCTTCGATTGCATGCAGGAATAGACCTTTGTGGTCATGTTGATCATACTTCTAGCAAGGTCGATAATAATCACGAAGTTAATTTAGCGATTGCCATGCATATTGGTCGTGTATGATTGGTAGCTGAATTATAAGAGTCGTCTCCACCAAATCAAGTTATCCTTCTCATCGAAAGATCAGGACACCCATTGTCGCATCAGGTGGTATCAGAGCTACAGTTGATCGGTGAGATTTTTTTTACCTACAGTCCACGAAAATCCAAAAAATTTAGGGTTAGTTCACATTGTCCAAACCAATCTGTGCCCTGCAATTTTTTTTCGGTTTTTGCATTGTTGAATCATTGGTTGCGTCGTCGTGTCTAGTTGCTGATCTTTAGTTCAGTTATTGTCTAGTTGGTCGTTGTCTAGATTGCATCTCGTATTTTCCTTCGCGTCGCTTGATCGTTCTTTTAGGATTCTTAGTTTTTGCATCCAAAACAGAGAAGTCATGGGTTAGAACTCCTCTAATCCGCACCAAAAATAGAAAATTCGTGTTGTAACCACTTTATCTAATCCGAATTGATTGCTGGAGTTCAAGCCGATTTCATCACGAAATCGAGAGGATTGCTGTGATCTTTTGGGAGAGTTTGTGTCTGAGTCCAGCATTCACCCTTTGCTGTTATTTGTGACTTGTAGCAAACCCTAGGGCCGGCCAGATAGTAGAAGGAGAAAGAGGCAACCGCATAGAACAAAAGCCGCGGTAGAAAAAAAAGAGAAAATTGAAAAGCGCATCAAACTTTTGCCAAACCCTGTGAAAATTGGTGGAGCCCTTCTACATACAGCGACAAGTTTCTACAAAAAAAAATTCAGCCAGTTTGGCCCACGGGTTTGAAAGATATAACTGATTCAAGTTGAGCCCGAGACGGTTTCGAGTCCGGGTAGGATTCCATTTCCGAGACACCTTTAGTAAAATGGGCATAGCTTTTGTATACGGTGTCCATTTTCGACATTCTTGTGCTCGTTGGAAAGCTAATGACGAGACGCATCCAAAAAACCAACTAGCCTTAGCTAGTAACCCTCCAAGGGCCTCAAAATTGGCCATCTTTGGCCCTGAATTCGCATCGCAATTTTTTGGTTTATGTTTTTGCCTTTTCTTTCGGTCTTCCCTTCGGAATTTAGGGTTTGTCTCAAATGAAAAGTTGTAGATCTCATCAAAACCTTTAAAAATAACACACACACACACACACACACACACACACACACACATATATATATATATATATATATATATATAAGCCATATAAAACTTGGATTTTTCATCTCTTGAGACTAGCTGTTGTTTACTGCTTAAACTAGAGGACTGTTTACATTGCACGTTATTGCGTCTTTGTGCTCTACATCTTGTGAATAATCTTGTGCCCCTATACAGAAGTTTGAGTAGTTGGCTAGCGTCTCTCCTAGCACTTGGTGTGAGGTTTTTCTTTGCTTACATCAAGTCACATTGATCTTTGCGTGTGCGTACATACACTTATCTTAGTAGGCTTTGATTAGGCTAGGATCAGCAACATTGACTAGTACTTTGAATAAATTTTCAACTTACATTTACTAATTTAATTTTTGCTAATCCTTGCTACCATATTGAAGCCTATCCTAGCTCCACCCTCTACCATTGCATAGGTACCAGTTGCTTGCAATTGCTTTGTCAATCTTCAGAGAGTGTTTGACACTGACACTAGTTGCCGGTCACCACCTGTTTTGCTTGGTAAGAACTCGGTATAAGCTTGAGTGTGAGCGACATTGAGCCTCCAGATCCTAGTAGTTGATAGGAACATATACTTATGATTTGTTTCCATGTTTCCTACTAACTATGGTAGGTTCACATGATGATTACGAGATAGATCAACGTCTTCTTTGAGCCATTGAACGAGAGCGCAAGAAAGTCCGCTAGAAAGATGCAAGCTTGAGCCACGTTTCTCCACCACCGAAGGTACATGATCGTGACAGTACGTTTGGTAAAACTAAACTCACTTTGCCATCCTTTGCAGCTGATAAGATGCGTACAACACTTTCTCCTCGTCATTGCACTGGGCAATGACCAACTTGCTCTCGATGGTGTGGAGCCAATCGTCGGCATCGAGAGGGTCAACTGTCGATGAGAAGGTCGGAGGCTGAGTTCGCATGAACTCGCCCATCCTAGACTATGATAGATTCACAGCAACTCGGTTTCCTTCGACAGCAGTGCCGAGGGCGGCAGTAGAGCTAGCAAAGGTTGTAGGGCAAAGAAAAGCAGGTACTAGCTAGTTGCATGCATGCAGCGGCCAAAGGCTTGTAGGGCTGCGTAGGAGGAGAATGGAGCTTTGCAGGGGGAGATGGGGGCTGCGTAGGGGAAGGTGAGGGACTACGATTTATGGCTGCTGCCCTTCCTTGGTCCCTTAAGGCCGGCTGATCCTTGGGCCAAGCTGCCTTAGGCCAAAAGCCCACCTTCTTTTCCACATCTTGAGAAAAAAAATAAGAAATTTCAGTATTGATTATATATTAATTCCCCTCTAATCCATGTAGTTCTCCAAGGTTAAACGGGATATTAAATCTTATATACCACTTAAATCGTATGATAATTCCTCTTTATCAATTTGAGCATAGTCCAATAATGATTACAAGATACCTCAGTGAGTTCCATGGAAAAAATTCATTAAAGTCCACTTTTTATAGCAAAATTTGTGTATATACTTCTTTTATATATGAAAAAGGGTATATAACAAAAATAAAGGGCTCAAATGGGAATTTTTCAATCAAGTCACATTGAAGTATCTTATAATTGGTATTTAAGTATCTTGAAAGTGATAAAGAAGTATAATATATTCATTTAAATGATAGATTAGAAGTGGAAGTATGTACTCTTAGGAGTATATAAATTATATATATATATATATATATATATATATATATATATATATATATACATATACATATACATATATATGGAAAATGGTATGGTACTCACGGGAGTACATACTCCCACCTCTCATATACCACTTAAATCGTATAATGACACCTCTTTATCTATTTGAACATACTTCAATAATGATTATAAGATACTCCAAAGCGTTCTATGAAAAATTTCATGAAAGTCCACTTTTATAGCAAAATTTGTGTATATATATATGTTTAGTACTCTAGGAGTATGTACTCCCACTTCAATATACCACTTAAACACATATGTTATACTTCTTTATTATTTTCAGTATACTTAAATACCAATTATAAGATACTCTAATGCGACTTGATTGAAAAAATTTCAATGGAGCCCTTTGTTTTAGTTATATACCCTTTTTCATATATAAAAAAGTATATACAAATTGTACTCTAAAAAGTGGATTTTAATGAAATTTTCATGAAACTCACTTTAGGTATTTTATAATAATTATTGGAGTATGCTCAAATAGATAAAGAGGTATCATCATAAGATTCAAGTGATATATGAAAAGTGGATATATATATATATATATATATATATATATATATATATATATATATATATATATATATATATATATATATATATATTTAAATACTCTAGGAGTATGTACTCCCACTTCCAATATACCATTTAAACACATATGTTATACTTCTTTATTATTTTCAGTATACTTAAATACCAATTATAAGATACTCTAATGCGACTTGATTGAAAAAATTTCAATGGAGCCCTTTGTTTTAGTTATATACCCTTTTTCATATATAAAAAAGTATATACACAAATTGTACTCTAAAAAGTGGATTTTAATGAAATTTTCATGAAACTCACTTTAGGGTATTTTATAATAATTATTGGAGTATGCTCAAATAGATAAAGAGGTATCATCATAAGATTCAAGTGATATATGAGAAGTGGGATATATATATATATATATATATATATATATATATATATATATAGAGAGAGAGAGAGAGAGAGAGAGAGAGAGAGAAGCTGGAGGTGAGCATAGCACAGAAGTGTAGGCATGTGTATCTAAATTATCTGTTCTATTCTATGAAATCTCTGATCATGTACTAATTGATGGGCCGCGGAGTTTGGCTTCTATTCTATCCACGCGAGATGGCGCTGCTTAGCGAGTGCCATGTTCATTCTTAAGCAATCTCTTGTTATGGCTGTTTCCAATTAATAGCCTAAGGGGAGGGGAGGGGCGTATGCTTGGTTCATTTTACTCATAAAAGGTGACAGCGGCGGGTTGAGGATGTGGTGTAGGCTTAGCACGACGGCAGAGACGAAACACAGGCCACAACGGAGCTTGGCAGGGCACGTAGTGGTGGAGCCGAGTGAGTGATCTAGAACGAGCATGGTAACGAAGGCGTGGTGTGGCCGTGTGGGCTTCAACGGACCTCGTCTGATAGTAGCGATGGAACCTAGGGCGTGGTGCAGGTCTCACCGCAGCGGAGGCACAAAGTAGGCCAAGGTGGAGTTCAATTGGCCGCCCCGACAAAGTTGATGGTGTGGTGTAGACCGAGCGGTGGTGGCGACGGCTTGACATGCTGGCATGATGGGCATTCAGTGAGGACCTTGTCATTGCATGTGGCAGTGACGACGACAAGGATCATGGTTGCAGTGAGCCCAAGCACAATGGCGGAGACATGGTGTGGGTTAGGATGGAGCTCGGCCGATTGCTTCGACGGAGTTGATAGCGTGGTGTAAACCAAGCTTGAGAATGGTGTCTCAACATACTGAGCAACATGAATTTTTTTCGTTCGTAGCAACGCACGGACACTTAATAGTAGTATAAAAGCGAGGATACCCATCCAAAAACAACCTTGGGTCATTACTCTTCCTCGATCTAGGCCGCCTATGCTTAATCGGACGGTGGATACATCGTGTTTCTTTATTCGCTGGCCCAGCAGTAACCATATAGACGGGCCCCACTGATAAAAGATAGTCCAGTTAGCTTAGGCCGGCCTACTGCCGTACTGGGGCCATATAAACCTTTCACATCTGTGATAAGCCCAATCACAGAACCCCAAGCCCAGTCACATCCATATGTCATTTGTTTGTTGATCCTAACAGAAGAAAACTAGTGACTTCAAGTCAATGCAACCAATTTACGCTTTTACCCGGGATAAAAATTACAATCCTCTTTGAGTTAAAAAAAAAACTCCACTGAAAAAACAAACTATAACGCTCCTCTAAAAACTACAATAAAAAAGTAGTTCATTTTTTAGCGAGGAAAAAAGGTATTCTATATTTTCTAGGAAACATATAAATTATAAGGTTGCTTTTCCCCTGAATTTTGATATCTGTTACTCAAAATTAGTAAATATCAAAATCAATAGAACGCACGCATATTGTGACATGTACCTTTTTGTCACGAGGTAGTGAAAGGGTGGGGCCTCTCCCAAAAGAAGATACGACTCTTCTCACAAAAGCCGAAACCAAAGCCGAAACCAGTCCCGTCTAACCATCTTTGTCTCTATTCCTCATTTCTATCCAGATCTCGTCGCCTCGTCAACCACCTCGCCTCGCTGGGCCCGTGGGGCACCAAATCCAGGAGTATGTCACCGCCCGACGACAAAGAATAAGTTCTGGCTACACCACTATCTCTGATTTTCAGGTGAAAGTGTTTGGAAGCATTTGTTGAGATGAAAACTTTGATATTTTCAGTAGAAAGTTTGGGAATTTGAGTTGAAAACTTTGAAATGTAGGATGAAAGTTCGAGATTTTGAGTAGAATGTTTGGAAATTTTAGTTGAAAGCTCGATATTTTTAGTAGATATTTTGGAAATTAGAGTTGAAAGTTTTGAAATCTGGGTTGAAAGTCCAAGATTTTGAGTAGAAAGTTTGGAATTTTTAGTTCAAAGTTTTTGAAATTCTCTAGTTAATAGCAGACCTGTTCAAATCTTAGGGCGGTAGGGCCTTGCCCAGCTTGAAAAGCTCGACCAAAATCGTGAGTTCGAGCTACCGGCCGAAAATCTGAAATCCGCATTAAAATGAAGTATTTTAATCTTGTTTGGAATAAAAAAAGTATTATTTAATTCGTTTTTAGGATTAAAATAATATATTTCTATTTTTAAATTGTTTTTTTTTGGCCAGGCCAGGCTTCCTTCAGCCTGAAAACGGAGTCCCAAGCCCAGCCCTGACACAGTTGGGCTCAGGCCAGGCCGACGGGCCGGACGGCCATGAACAGGTCTAGTTAATAGCGATAGAAGCAAATGACAAGGCGCCCGGAGGGGGCAAGGATGTAATCGAGGGGTAGATGGAGGTGGTAGGGACCATGAGAACGAAACCACGCGCTACGTGTGTGGAGCTGGTGCTTGCGCGCATAATTGATGCACCCTAGTAAATATAATAATTTGCATATGTGAATTGAATATGAACGAGAGCAGTGTTTATAAAGGTTTACTGCAAATAAGGTAACTAGGTTAAGAGGTTAATACAACTGTTAGCAAATGTGATTTATACATATATACAGCATATCTGGAACAATGTTTGCAGTCCTACCTTTTGCTCTCAGTTTTGGACAGTTCATTACCCTCTGCATTGTTGGTTGGTGATGCCTGGAGCCCTGGATTCGAGTACTTTTTATTCCCTTTAGTTCAGATGGCGACAGATGTGCCATTTGGAGTACGAGAGTCGTTGCATGGAAACACATGGATGAATGGGGAGCTTCCAGTGTTCACCAGAAAATTGTTTAATTTTTTTTATTGGAAGATTGATGCTCGGACCGTGTGTGCAATCTGAACTGAATTGAACCGAACGGGTAGATGACACGGATCCTAGTTCTGTAGATATTCGATGAGAAATCTTCCGATTTTAATGTAAGCACGGCCACCAAGAATGACTGCACAATTTTCATCATGACATGAGAAACATGCTCATTTAAGTAGTAATTTACTGTTTCCATGGTAAAATGTGAACATTGAAATCTGAATAAGACTAAACTGGTTACTTTTACAGTAGATTGGAGTGGTGAGAGACAGAAAGGTTGATACTAGAATGTGACAAGACTAGAACGAAAGCCCCACATCCTCCTAGAAACCTCCCCCTCCATCCAGTTTCTTGTCTCTTTCACCAGCCTCCTTCAGATTGCCGAGGTAGGCAAAATCAGAACTCGCGTTCGAAAGCTCAGGTGCGATTCTCCAAACATCGATTTAAAGTGACTAATTGAGATAAAAAGATCTGTTCTTTCTCATATCTGATCTCATCGTGAACAGGAAACGGCAAGGAGAGCTAAGGCCTGAAAGAAGCAGATAGGCGGCGGCAGCAGCAGCAGCAGCCATGAGTACCATGAAGTTTTGCCGTGAATGGTAAGATGATGGTGTGCTTATTCTCCCTTTCTTGCTTTGCTGAGTAGAGGTTTATGGACAAACTCCTTTTTGGGCAGCAACAACATACTGTATCCAAAGGAAGACAGGGAGCAGAAGGTTCTTCTCTATGCCTGCAGGAACTGTGACCATCAGGTTCTTAATATTAGCCTTTCCTTCTGTTATGTATGCAAAGATTTGGAATTATCTTTCAAGAAATTCTGCCAAGAATTTATAGCTTCAGTGCTACAGTCGTACTGCTACTGAATGTAAGCGCAACCGCGTGTTTCAGTCCAAAAGAAGTACAATCTCGTGTAATGCATTGAAATGGAAAACCGCTCTGAGATGAACTAGAATTGGGTGATCCAAAGTAAAGAAGAAGCATTCAATCAATTAGTTAGGCACTAAAGCTCATATGCTTAGGGGCAGACCAATGACTAAATTTTATGTAGAACAGAGTCACAAGCGTAGACCAAAGATCCTGATTGCCTTGCCTCTCCGGCTCGACGTGCGGCGCATGCCCGATGGCTCGAGCCCTTGCCGGCTACCGCCACACGCCCGAGCCCTCAACACGTGCCCTCGCGGCCTCACCTCGCCCTTCGCCGCCGCATGCCCAAGCTCTCTCCCCCTAGCCATTGCACGCCCGTGCCTCGCCTTGTCCGCTGCTTGGTTAGGGTTAGGGGAGGAGAGGACCGAGGAGGCATGAGTGAGTGAGGAGCAGAGGAGGTCGTGAGCCTATAAGGCTAGGCCCAATTGAACTAAGCCTACTAGGCCATGACCACGAAGCACCTTCTCTTCATCCTCTGCTCGGTGCTTCATACGTATCCCCCTCGCTGGTTGCCGTGGACGTTAGAGCCTGGGGTCTACCTATGTGGGAGGGGGGCGGGGGGGCGGCTGGCCGCCCAACCATGCCTGAAGGGAGGGTCCGCCCTGATATGCTCAGTGTAGTACGCAAAGAAAACCCACTTTCATTTTTAACTGATAGTCTATTTTGAAACAAAATTAACAACATTATGAATCAATGTATCATACAGACCACATCAGTGGTTAGATCATATTATACAATGTGCTTATTTGGTTGATTGTGGTTCATATTTGAGTTAAAAGTTACAGTTTAGGATGTCAAGTGGCACAGTCTGATGCATTTTCCCTTCAGGAGAGAAAAAATGATTGAAGATTGGATGACAGCAAGTCTAAAATTCAAAGCTTAGGTGATCAAGTGTCGTTACTCGTTAGTGCCATAATACGAAAATTGTACATGCATCCTGCACATCTATTTGCTCTAACAGTGGCAAGTTATCTCTGCGTTGCTTAAAATAAATACAGTTGATTCTCTAAAAATATGTAGATGCATTTGTTGACCTTGCAAGTGCTTGAACTGCAGGAGGTAGCCGACAGCAACTGCGTCTACCGCAACGTGGTGCACCACACCGCCGGAGAGTTCACCCAGGTGCTCCAGGACGTCGCCGGCGACCCGACCTTGCCTCGCACCAAGTCCGTCCGTTGCGCGGCCTGTGGCCACGGCGAAGCCGTCTTCTTCCAGGTACATTCAGAGTACTTCAGCTCATTCAGAGTTCAGACATAACAACAACTGAAAGTCTGAAACTAACAGTCTTTGTTCATGCAGGCCACAGCGAGGGGCGAGGAAGGCATGACGCTGTTCTTCGTGTGCTGCAACCCGAGCTGCGGTCACAGGTGGAGGGAGTGACGTATATACAATGTTGCTGGTCGCTACAAACAAAAGTTTACTTCATTGTTGCATGCAGGGGTTTTTTTTCCATTGTGTCGCGAACTGATTGTGACTTGAGAAGTTAGGTTCATGCCTTGTCAAATGAACTGATCATGAATTCAGAAGTTATGTAATAATGTTTTTTTTTGACAAAAGGATAACCTTGCTTATATTGAAAGCCACATAAGGTTCATACAGATGACCCGGAGTTTTTTTTCGGAATATGAAAACCCCTTAAATTATTCGGCAAGTACAGAAGGTCTAGTTTGGCTCCGATCAGCTTAGGTTCCTCGTCCGCTTCTGCAGTTCAACTCCCAAAACTATTTTCATCTCCCTTCATTTATTCCCTCCATTTTTTCTCGTGTCTTTTTTTATCCCACAGTTTTTCCTCTCTTAGAATCTCCAATCCCACCAATTTTTTGGTTGTGCAGGGTAAAATCTCCTCACCTTCCTGAAAATCTGCTCACGCCTCCACATAAATCGTGGATTTTCTTTCTTCCCCCTCCACGCCTCCACACCTCCCCGCAAGAGATGCAGCGGCACGCTAACTACTCGTCTCCTCCCTCCCACAGGTCAGCAGCGGTTCTTCCTTCCCCCGCGTCTCCCTGCCCACTCATCTCCTCTCCTCCAGGCGTATCTCCCCGTCCCAGCCTCTCCCTCCTCTCACCGCCCTAGCCTTGTTCCCTGTCTCCATCTCTGGCCGCCGGTGCCTGGTGGTTTCTCCTCCCCTCGGCTCGCGCCTACCCTGGGCTCGCCCGCGCCTGTGGTTGCTCCTCCCCTCGGCTCGCCCCTGTGCGCCCCTCCCTGGCTTGCGCGCTCGTGGCCATGGCGGTTCGGCCACGCATGCCAGGGCCATCTCCGCCTTGGTGGAAGTGGGTTGCAGTTCCGATGGTGCGGCATCCCTAGTAGATATTTAGCAATTGGTTGATTAGTTTCTGCCAAGTTCAGTTGATTAAGGTATCAAGCAATGGTAGCTCGTTCCTGTCTGGATTTAGCTGGTACATTGTATCTGTATGCATGTCAATGTTAAACTTCTGCTAATTTGGTTTTGTCAGGATTGAAATTGCTGCTAATTTATTTATTACTTTGACAAAGGCTAGTTCATGTTAGGAGAAAATGTTAACAGATAAGCAATTTTATTTCATGTTAGGAGAAAATGTTAACAGACCTCTTTGTTTGACGCCTACTTGATTGAAAAGAGATCTAGCCTACAAAAAAAATTCTATGTGATCACTGAACCTTTTGCCTTTCTTTCCTAAATGTGTGACTGACACCAATCCCTATGTTGTACACTCTTGCACTAACTAGAGAGAACCATGCCTGAAGTAGAAAGAACCAATTACAAGACAGCAGCTATTTGTGTTGCTAAGCTTTATGATATAAATGCTGAGCTAGTGGAGGACAGAGGATTTCTAGAGGCCCTTAAAGACTTAATTTCTGACAATAATCCAATGGTAGTTGCAAATGCTGTTGCTGCTTTGGCAGAGACTCAAGACAGTAGTGCTCGTCCAATCTTTGAGATCACCAGCCATACACTGTCAAAGCTTCTGACTGCTCTGAATGAATGCACAGAGTATGATGCAATTTTTGCTATATTGGTTTTTGAACTCCTTTGCATTTTTCTAATGTAGGCTGCTTAACATATTTGGTAATTTTGCAGGTGGGGACAAGTTTTCATTCTTGATTCTCTGTCAAGGTAAAAGCAGCAGATGCAAGGGAAGCAGAAAATACAGTGGAACGAGTTACACCCCGTCTCCAACATGCAAACTGTGCAGTTGTTCTTTCTGCTGTCAAGGTATATTAACATGATTCACATTTACTAGAGCATAGTATGGTTTAGACAGGGTCCCATTCAGTTTGTGTATATACTATTCAGTAACCTGTCATGCCTGAATAGAGGTACTGTCTTCACTGCATGGGTATCAGGGTAGGAAAAACTTGTTTCCAAGGACAAAACAAAATTAATACATACTCCTGTTGATTATGTCTGGGGATCTTCTAATTAGGTCGTGCGTTTCTTCTGTCATCTTGAGTTTGTATCATGATAAATTGTAGGAACCAATGAATTCTAACATTGGATTGACTTGTATGTTTCTTGACCTTTTGGTCGAATAGGACTATGATACATCTGCATTTTACTAGTTGAGAATGCCAATTCATCTACTATTCAAAGCAGCATTTGCTGTTTATTTTCCATTTTCCAAATATGTGTTCTGTTCTTTTAGTAATATTTTAACCTATTGGTTATCTCCTTCTATATCAGACATGAGCTTTTGCTGACGCTATCTTTTTTCTTTCACATAGATAATCCTTCTACAAATGGAGCTCATTACTAGCACGGATGTTGTTCGGAATCTCTGTAAGAAAATGGCACCCCCTCTTGTTACACTTCTGTCAGCAGAGCCTGCCCATTCATTGCCTGAGGTTGTCATCCACACAAAAAATCATTTTCATTTTAGTATAAGCCGGGTGAAGTTTAACACTTCTAAACCGATGAAATGCCTCTTGGACGATGACAACAGAATGCATTTGCAACAGAAATTTTGAAGGCCCTTCAATAGGTACAATCCTATGATTGACATCCCAAAGTTTCACAGAAATGCATATATACTGAATCAGGATATACTCTATAAGCTCAACAGCTATATAATTATTCAGATGTTTTTTTGCGAGAATATTTTGATCTCTTTAAAATAGATAGGATGTGATAAGTCAGATATTTTAAGGACCATTCAGTAAGGAAGCCAGTTCGGTAGTATGCAACATATTAGTTCTAAACTTCTAATGCCCTAAATTATCCCTTACGTCAAAAGTGGAACCTTCGTCAAGCAAAGTATGTATTTGTCACAAAAAAGTGGAACCTTTTCTTATAATCAACTCATGCCCAACCATGGAAGCCATGTGAAACTAATTAAGGTTCATATAAAATTAGGCTACCTTTTCATGCCTTAAATTAATTGTTACTTCAACCTGCATCAAGAAAAGTATTTTGGCAGAAATCACTTCACCTGATCTATATTATCATCAATTCAGAACCAACTACTGAGAAACACCGTATGTAAATAACTTGCAGATGATCTATATATGGTGCGCTCATTCCAGTGCTCACATACTTAAGCCACAAAAACACCATGTAAATAGTCACTAAAAAAAACACACACACACACACACACACACACAAGATCTGGTAGCAATCATCTTAGTATTTATGTATATTCCGATGTGTCAGTCTTGAACAAAATTAAACCTGGTAGCAATCATCTTAGTATTTATGTATATTCTATCGGAGTTCATTGAGTTCTAGCATAGATTTTTGTTCTTTCCTAGTCATTAAAACATGATAAATTATAAATACTAAGCAACTCTGTTTAGGCATCTTTTATCTTACTATGTAATATATTGTTATGGCAGTCCTGACTCCTAATTAAGACTTTGAAAAGTCCCAGCGTCTAGAAGATTCTTGGAAACTAGCTCGATCGGAACGTTCCCTTGAGTCTTAGTCCGGTTAATGACGTGAAACTAGCATATATAATTTGCGTGGCAATATGCATCTTGATTAGACATTTGTGCCTTTGTGGAACCCATTGGCTAGCGTTGTTAGCTAGCCATACACAACTGATAATAATTATTGATGATATTAAATATGTTTTTTTACTTAGTTCTTGCCTTCATGGTGATCTAACAGTTAAAACTTGTTTCCAAGGACAAGGAAATTTATACCCACGATAACAATACAATATAGGCATATAAAGTTTACGCTGCACACAAGGTTATTTTTACCATTCATCATGTATACAAATAACATTTTGTCTTGTTATAGTTTGTATGAATTCACTAGTTATTATGGTTGTATGGCGGACCAAAGAAAGTCATGTCCACGATCATACTAGGTTGGTCCTAAACAACCACGATAATGCGATTAAGGTAACTGATATTTATTTCTACTACAAATGCTTTTGGGGTTTCTCTAAGAATGTGAGGTTACTAAAACAGCATACACTACTGGTTGCTGATCATGAAGCACCTTCATATTGCTCAAAACATCAAATGGCTCGTGACAAGGTAAGAATTATTCTTAGCAATTATGTTTCTGCTGATTACGTATTTAGCAAATAATTAAATATGAACACACATTCTGTTCTATTCAGTACTTCAATGTTTATTTCTAGTTATTTGACATCTGTTATTAGCATGACGTCCAGAGCAAAAAAACCGCAAAAGGAGCTAGCGTAACCATGCTTGTTGATGTATAACATACACCTTCTAAATTTGTCTAATCTATTTCTATTTTGCTAATAATTTATTTAAATTGCATACTAATGTTCCACATAATATCTTTTGTAGAAACAACAGCGCAGTACATTTAATTGGTTGGCTACCAATTCGATAGCAGTATAACAATCTTTATG
This sequence comes from Phyllostachys edulis, assembly GCA_036346405.1. NCBI lineage: Eukaryota > Viridiplantae > Streptophyta > Magnoliopsida > Poales > Poaceae > Phyllostachys > Phyllostachys edulis. The sequence goes on from JAYEVD010000309.1 coordinate 157,284, forward strand.
TTTATTTGATATGTGATTCTTTCAAAATATTTAATTGCATCCTTTGTAAAATATTTGATCATGTACTTATATGTGTGGACTAGGTTGACACTAAAGTATTCTTAAAGAGCTGGAAAAATGCAAATAAGGATGTGGCTCTTGCTACAATCATAAGTTGTGATCCAAAAGATAAACTTGATCATGGCGTTCAGCTAGGAAATGAATTTTGGATGGTGCATATCGATCTTGCAATTGCGAAATGTGAAGAATTGATACGGCCATACAAAGGCTACAAATTGATTGGTCATGCAGTAGGAGCTGATATTGTGTGGCCATCAACTTATGTACGGTGCTCCTTTTAGTTTTGTTACTTTAATACTGTGATTTTGTTTCTTCCTAATGGTGCATTAATGGACTCTAATTTTTCATTGTAGGTTGATAAGATAAATGGATGATGCTATGGATGACATGTTCAATGCGAGAATGGTGACATAGGCAGATGATCTTCATTACATTTTGTTAGGAAATGATGTTCAAGATTTTCATTGCATTTAGATTTCATTCTGTTAGGAAATGATGTTCAAGTAAAATATTTATATCATGTCTTATGTAGATGGTTCTCTGTGTAATGTAACAATTTGTTTATAATAAATGAATGTTCTTTTTAACCATGCTATGATCGATAATGATTTTTTTAACTTTGACTTTTACATACTTATAATCGTTGCAGCAACCTAATTATATCCGTTGCCAAAATAGCAAAACTCATCTGTATGGCAAGTACCAACGCTTTTATGCGTTGTGACAACATGATTATATCCATTGTTAAAATGGTAAAAGTCATCCATGCATGGTAAATAACAACGCATATAAGTGTAGTTACAACATGACTATATCCGTTGCTACTTCGCAACGCCTTTTCATATCTATTACCAACGCTTATTTATCTATTGTAATAGACTCTCGCAACGGCCTCAATGGCAACTCATAGTAAATGCGTTGGTATAGATCGTACCAACGCTTATTTGGATTTTTACCAACGCATATATGCGTTGGCAAAGAGGTGTTCATCTTGTAGTGCCTCTAGGAAAGTACTTGGCTTTAAGGATATTATACCACAATTCATTATTAGTTATGTAATAATGTAAGCCCTGGGATGGGATGACATGAGTAGGACGATTGCTCTGCTCAGTATCTTGTTTCTACTTGGCGTTTGCAGTAGTCTAATGTATGACCGAAAATGAAAATATGAACCCATGACCACCTATGCCCACTATCTCCACCCTCTATTCTATTCTTGAGATTTGTGCCAAAAGAAATTGAATGAATATTATATATCATTAATGTCCAATATAGCTTATTCTCTCACTTAATTTGTCCAATCAAGAAAACGGCGGTGACGATGTTGGGGAAGACGGATCCGACACCGGCGTGGTCGACAGAGGATGGATCCGACGACGGTGTACTGGATCTAGCGGAGGTGGGGATAGCCTGATCTGGTGGCGGCGGAGATGGGGACGGCTGAGCCGTCGGCGGTAGGCTTGAGGATGACCCGATGAGAGTGTGCTTCTCAACACCCGGCGGAGGTGTACTCCTTGGCGCCGGTGTGGTAGAGGAAGTCGGCGAGGAGGACGACGCCAGCGATGAAGAAGACGATGATGACAACGCAAATGGAGACCCCGACGCGAAGGAAGACGTTGCCCGATGGGGTACAGATCTTGTCTCCTATCGCCGCCGCTCCGGTCGCTGGTGCTCATCACCTGCCTAGCCGGCCATGGTCGCCTTTGCTCGTCGCCGCGCCGTCACCTTCGGTCGAATCTGGCAGAGGGAGAGAGTGGTGTGAGAGTGAGCACTAAGGGAGGGGGGAGAGAGAGAGAGAGGAGGGTGAGAGATGGTTTTTTTTCTTCTGAAAAGCGACTTTCGACTGAGCTGCAGGGCTGAATGAGTGGGCTGAAGAGGTTTAGTGTTTGACTGTCTGGCTTTTAGGTAGGCTGACTAGAGTTTCTAAGATGAGAAATGTATGAAATGCCCTTAAGATAAGTAATGACTTATTTGGTGCCATTTAACGGCAATTAACGACAATTAACAGCAACTAACACTCCAATTAACACAATTGATGGTATTTAACGAGAATAACGACAATTACCGATAATTAAGGATGAACTAACACAATTGACGACAATTAACGCTCCAATTACCGCAACTAACGACATGTACTGCAATTAATAGTGACTACCGTAATTAACGACAATTAACGCAATAAACAACGATTAACGATGAGTACTGCAATTAACACAATATTTGGCACGGATTGATCCAAAAAGAAAAGTAATTCTTCGTGTAATAAAGGATCGTTAGTATTCCCATGATAAATCTTGCAATACATGAACATTTCCTAAGAGAAGGAACCACTTGGTGAACAACCCATTGCGAATCAACTACCCCAATCTTCTCATGAGCAGGCTGTAATGAGCACAGTTTTAGGTGAAGAAAATCAGAAGGGCAGGCTGCAAGATTGGTGAAATTTCACAACCAAAAGATGAAGATACATCCATGTATTTCCTGAGAGCGAAATCAAGGCCTCATCCATGAACCAAGTCATTTTGCAGCGAAAAGCAATGCTAATCAATTAAATGAATTAAGTGCACAGAGGGGAAGGTGCTAATGAAGTTATGGTATACAGACCTGAATCATATGCCACACACATCTGCATGCATCTCTGGAGAAGACTGGAGCCATGATTTCAACAAAACAAACATGTACAACAAAGATACATCTCTCTGTAATAGTAGTGGATGGTTATTGACAATCATATATTGGGAAGCATTGTGAACGAAACTCAGGAAAGATGACAATAAGCACATACGCAGCACAGGGTGGAAGATGGTGGTCAGAGCACCAGCCTGGCCTCTCCTCTATATCCCTACAATAAAAGAGGATGCCAATTTAAGTTGCTAGATCAAAAAAGAATGCAGAGTTTGGAAGTAAGACAGTTGAAGAATGCACTTCAACAATAACCATTATATAATTCTTCACTTGTTAGGCTCAATCACTCAAACATACTTGAGGTGTTCGTTCTTATGTGAAATGCTCAGATTCTTATTACTGAACTTTATGAATTGATGAACATGACATGCTCTATACAACATGAGGCATTCATTCTTACAGCTGGATCAAAAGCACTACAATTCAAAAATTTCAGCCTCTTCCATATCAGTGTTGGTATTGTCAGAATAGATACATGTCCAGACTCTAAAAATTTCAGCATCTTCCATAGCACAGATCTTGTCGAAAAAGTAGACAACAAAACCCGCAGAAGGATGATCAACAAATTAAGATGATCAGGAATGCAAAGACCGAAGGCATGGTCGAGCTGCCTTGGGAGGCGCTGTCGGGCGGAGGCCTTGGCCGAGGGGCTGTTGTCAGCGAGAGGGCGATGGTGGTGGTGGCCGGGCGGCGCGGAGGACAGCCACCGCCAAGGGCGCTAGGGTTCAAGCCGAGCGGTCTCCTGGGCGCGAGTGGGGTGGGGAATGGAAGATTGGGGGTTTCTACCGGGCCTAAATAGTTGGTACGGGATGGGTAATAACCCCGGAACTTCAGGCGCAGTTTCAGAATGCAGACCCGAGGAAGCGGCAGGAAGCCCCTCACGGCCGACTTCCGTCTTCCTACCGCTGTGAGGGCTTCGAGCTTCTGGGAAAGCCAACCGTTTGGGACGGCTTCCAGCTATTTCGAGCGAAAAGCGGAAGCTAAAGCTGTCCCAAACACAGCCTTTGTCCGACTTGGAAGAAAAGCTGAACTGGTGATAAAATACGGGTGGTGGTGAGGTTGGGGCACAAATCACGTTACACCAAGTCCAGCCCAAGTTACCTAACTACATAAACAAACAAGCAAGTATGCCACTCTTAGCTCTTTCCTTTCCTTTGAACTCTAGCTTTTAAGTTGGTGTACATGGCAGGACTAGCGCTCGGACGTCTGATGAGAACTATCTCATCATACAGTCCAACACAACAATTCGGAAGAGCTTATGCAACAATTTTTTTCAACTTCTGCAACAAACAGGGTTCAATCTGAAAAGAAAATTTCATTTTCTCATCAAGTTTTCATTGGAAAAAGATACATACACTACTATAGAAAACGTCTTCACAGACGGTTCAAAAACGTCACCACAGACGGTTTCGTGAGCCGTCTAAGTTTATGGGTCAGTGATGACATGAGGTCATCACAGACGGTTATTAACTCAGAACCGTCTGTGATAGTTGACTATCACAGACGGTTTATATATAAAACCGTCTGTGATAGCCTCTTCTCTACAAAATCTCCAAACAGTGGCTACTTTTGCCTTTAAAACCGGCTTCGCGCGCGCGCGCGCGTGTGTGTGTGTGTGTGTGTGTGTAGGACGCCTGTTTCGTACTCCTAGGAGTATGTACTCCCACTTCCAATATACCACTTAAACGGACATATTATACTTCTTTATCATCTTTAGTATACTTAAATACCAATTATAAGATACTCTAATGTGACTTGATTGAAAAAATTTCATTGGAGCCCTTTATTTTTTGCTATATACCCTTTTTCATATATAAAAGAAGTATATATACAATTTTTGCCATAAAAAGTGGACTTTGATGGAATTTTTTCATAGAACTCGCTTTGGGGTATCTTATAATTATCATTGGAGTATGCTCCAATTGATAAAGATGTATCATCATATGATGTAAGTGGTATATGAGAAGTGGGAGTACGTACTCCCTGGAGTGCTATACCATTTTCATATATATATATATATATATATATTTGTAGTCCCTTGTTAACTAACTCGATGCCTGAATTCAGCTAGCTAACTCGCTCCTTGGCTGTTCATCCTAAACATGCAGGTGAACCACGGCCTACTTCATCGAACATGACACACCTTGGAGTGTACGATTTGCTTCATGTAAATCCTCCACAAACATATAGCAAATCGTACACTCTAGTGTGTCAGGATCGACGATGTAGGCTGTGTTTCACCTGAACATTTAGGATGAACGGCCAAGGAGCGAGCTAGCTAGAATTGATCGTGCCTCGAGTTAGCTAACAAAGGCTACGAACTAATACATACATACATACATACATACATACATACATACATACATATATATATATATATATATATATATATATATATATATATATATATATATATATATATATATACACACACACACACGTATATACGTAGTTTTAAAGGCAAAAGCAGCCACTGCTTAGAGATTTTGTAGAGAAGAGGGGAGGCGGGCTCGGGGAGGAGGCGGCTACTATTTGGAAAACTCTCACAAGGATTGAGACAAAACTCCCATGGATAATACATGAATGCAAGTCCAGTGAAACATATAAAATATGTTGAAACAAATAATTAAGACTCAGACAATTACAATCACATCTCGCTCAAGAATTTTAATACCGAGCGGTAAATTTCTTCATAATAAATAAGAAGACCACAAACTTCTGTAAAAAGAACATATAATAGTAATAAGATAACAATATATGGTAAGTTGACGATATCATGCTAGGATGTAAAAAAGAGTTTTCCTTAATGGTTAACTCTCTATCTATAAAGCAGATAAGAGCAGCAACATGTAGAAACTTACCTCTATCCATGTAGAAATTCGTTTACATTCATATGTGCAAGGATTTTGATTCCATAGATTCATAAGCTTTCATTCCAAAATTATTCATATATAGTTTATCCTATTGTCCCTAGAGATTCATTTCATATCTCATCAGTGAATACAACTAGTAACATTTGCGGTTTTCATGTCAAGCAGATAAGAGCAGCAACCTGTAGAAACTCACCTATATCCATGAAACATTTACATGGTGTTATTTATCCTAAGAATACATGGTGATCAGACTTACTATTAACAGACAACCATTTGTTAAGATACTTTCCCAGAGGCAACCAAATTGTCTCCCTCAGATTGCCACTTCTTAATGTTGCATCAATGTGTTTTTTCAATAGCACACCCTGCATCATACGTATCGAAAACAAAAAATGTCTTTAGGAACATACCATGCATTAGTCACACCCAAACACAACCCCATTCCCCACCTCCAGATCCATCCATCCATCCAACCAGCAGTCACAAAGAGCAAGACAGCAAGGCCAAGGGTGTCCAAATTGACCATCAACCGACAAGCTAGCTAGGTAGCCCACATTGCAACTCGGTTCACATGAATACCAATAGTACAAACCAATAGATCTGTCTTACCTCGATCGACATCGCCGGTGTCAGTGGTGAGGTGGCCGAGGTTGAGGTCGGTGGAGCTAGAGGTAGCCGAGGGAGGTCGGTGAGGTAGCCGAGGTCGCGCACGCCGGGGGGAGGAGGAAGAGGGGAAGGCAGCGTCACCGTAGTTGTGGCACAACGGTGACACTGCACAAGACACTCTTATCATACGAGTGTCTTGTGTAGTGAACCGTGGTGTCACAATCGTCGGCGATGGGAAGAAGGGCGGCGTTGGCGACAGGTTCACTCGGGTGGGGAGGGGAACGAATGAGAGTGTAACATCCTGGTTTTTCTGGCCTTTTTGAAGATTTTCAAAATAAAAAGATCCATTTGGTTTTGATGAGAGTTCTAAAGCTTAACTTGAGATTTTAGAATTAAAAGTGTTTTAAAATGACTAAATCAAACTTCAACTAAATCAAAAGTTTTGTTTGTTTTGAGTTCATTGGAGTTCTCTGGTGTTGTTCTCCCCTTTCTCTGTTCGCTCCGTGTTCCCCTGGCCCAGCTCTTTCTTTCTTGGACCTCCCTTCCATTTGGACCTTTCCCTCTGTCCAGACCTTCCTCTCGTCTAGACCTCCCTCTCTGTCCAAGACCTTCGGGTGGTCTTGGATGACCTCCTGGGTGTCCTTGGAGGACCTCCGGGTGGTCCTGGTGACCGGTCGCGACCTCCCCTTTTGTTGTTTTGTCGCGACCTCCTCTGTGGTCATGACCTCCTCTTCGGCCACGACCACTCCTTTGCTCATGACCTCCCCTTTGGTTTGACCACCCTCCCGAGTGTTGACTGGCCCCACCTGTTAGCCCTGCTCACCTTCTCCTTCCTCCCGTCGTGTCACTGCTGACACAATTATCTTCGCGCATTAAATATTGTCGCTTCAGCAGTACCCTGTTCCCTCTCTTGTCTCCTCCCCTACCTACCCCCATCTCCTCCGTCACTTACCTTTGACCTCGTGCACCTCCGAGTCATTCAGTGACTCTCTCTCATCTCCCCTGGCTATATAAGCCTGAGCAGCCCTCTATCATCACCTTTTTCTGCATCCAATTCTCGTGCTCTCGCCCAGTTCCTCCATGCTTCAAGTTTCGCCGTCTGCTGGAGCTGCGCCATCGCCTCCTTGCTGCCGAAGGAGCTTCGCCGGAACGCCTGCACCGTCTTCAACCACCTCGCTGCCGAAGGAATTCGCCGGAGTGCCCGCGCCGTCTTCGTCGCCGCCATCCTTCGACTCTCTCCCTCCTCCTTTAGTCTCTCTCTTGACCTCGGTGAGTTTATCCGTGCCCTGTTCTCTTTCCCTGTTCTTACGATTACGTTGCGTAGTTGTATTCCTTCTTACGACTACGTTGTGTAGCCGTATTTCTTTTTATGACTACGCTGCATAGTCGTATCCTTTTGTATCCTTCGTATGACCACCTTGAGTAGTCGTACCCTTCCTCAGGACCTCCTCCTCAGGATCTCCTCAGGACCTCCTATACCCCTTTTGTCGTATCCTTAGGACCTCCTCCTCAGGACCTCATGTACCCTTTTTGGCGTATCCTTAGGACCTCCCTCTCGGTTGGACCTCCTACCAACCCGTCAGACCTCTTTCGACCAGGTCGTTGGACCTCCTTCCGACCCGTTGGACCTCTTGCCGACCAGTTGGACCTCCTCCCAACTAGTCGAGTCTCCTCCCGAGAGCCGTTTTTAAGTCAGTTTCTTGCTGTTGGTTCTAGTTTGGTTTGTTTTGGAGTTCATTTGGATTTTATTTGGTTTTTATTTGATTTTGCTTTGTTTTCACGTGTAGATTTCGACAACTCAGGAGAGCCCAAGTTCTTCGAAGAAGAAGACCCTCAAGCCTTTGAGCAAGGCAAGTTACACCCTTGATCATATTGACCCTAGTATTTCAAATTATTTAATTTCTATTTCAAATTACTACTGCATGCTTATTTAAATTCAAGTAATTTAAATCCCTGTTTTAACTTCATAGTTATTTCTAATTCCTTTGTACAACCGAATTTGATTTTGATTCGATCACCCCTTTGTCACCATAGTAAAGAGCTAGTTGATATATTAGTATGAACTAGCATGTTTCAAAACTCAATGCTTAGTCAAGCTTAGACCCAAAAATCTTGATTTGGGAGTTTCTCTGCCAAAAGACCAATGTTGTCAAATGTTTTAACAATGACATTGGGTTGTCGTGGAAGTTTGCAAAATGTTTTGAAAAGCAAAGCAAAAGGAAAATTGGTTTGGACTCGGGCGAATTGGTTGCTTGGATGGGTGCATGTTCATGCACGGGATCGAGTCATTTCTATAATCGAGGCCGAGGGTTCTGTTGGAATGTTGCCCAAGTCAATTAAGGATCAGTCTTTGAGCCGCATCTTGCTAGCCCCATCGTGTAACCAGATGTCCTGAGTATGGGCAGGATCTGGCTGACTAATTTGCAACGTTTCACCATGGTTATTCCATCTGGTTGTGTGGGTGTCTTGATGACCTACTTTTATTCATTCCCACCTGACGCAAGAGGGGGCTATGAACCCTGCGGGTTTCTATCCAAAGGGGGCGAAACCTCAGTGAGGGGGGACTGCGGTGGAATGGCGCATTTTAAAGGTCTTATCACGTGCTCTAGACCGCTTACCTACGGTAGTGAGCGGTGGTATCGACGGATGCCAAACAAACTAGAAAAGTCGTGTCTTGTGGATAAAGCTGTACACCTCTGCAGAGTGTAAAACTATTCGAATAGCCGTGTCCACGGTCATGGACATGCTAGCAAAGCCACTCCAACTTAGATCTTCGGTTTTGTTTTCAAAAGACCTCTTGAAATGGTTTTGGATGTTTATCCAAATGGGTTTCGGGCAGGGGGCCTTGTGATAGGAGGGTATCATTCACTACTTGTTGATGAATGTTATCCAATTATAAAAATGAATTTAGAAAATGAATTTGAGTTATTGTATAACTGCTTTGGAACTTAGTACAAGTATTTGGAAAGAAACACGGCTTTATGCAAATCAACTCTATAAGCCTTCCTTTGAGATATTCTTGTATGCATTGCATTCTGTTACTTGACGGGTGTGACTTGCGAGCACAATTGTTGTGCTCACCCTTGCTTGATTCAATTTGAGCAGGAGATGAGGTCTACGAGGAGCCTTCCGACCAGGACGTCTAGGCTACGCCCTCCAGACGATTGCCTATGGCGAATCGTGTGGTCTTCATGTTTTTGCTTCTGTTGTATTTCTTACTTGTTGGCTGTATGCCCCCTTTTGTAATCAACTTTGTTGTTTATTAATAAAGTTGCGTTGATGGATGTTACCACTTTTGTTTACTGTGTGAGCTAGCAGCTGATCTTGGGACTATCTCGGTTTGCATAGAGGATTCGGGACCTCCAAGGTGTTCTCGGGGAGGTCCGGTCCGCGACAGGACCTCCCGGGTGTTCTCGGGAAGGTCCGGGTCGTGACAAAGAGTAAGGGCGTTGGGGAGTGACGAGTTAGAGCGTAAACCCTAGCGGGCTACTACTAATAAAGAGACTTATCACAGTCAGTTCTATTATGGAACCGTTAGTGATATTTATCACAGACGGTTCCACAATGGAACCATCCGTGATATGGTGTCGTATCACAGACGGTTCCACAATGGGACCGTCCGTGATATGGTGTCGTATCACAGACGGTTCATTATGAAAATCGTCTGTGAAGTATCACAGACGGTTGTTGTTAAGAACCGTCTGTGATACTTCACAGACGGTTTTCATAATGAACCATCTATGATATTATCTCTTCACATACAGTTTTTAGCGCAACCAGTAACATAGACGGTCGCAAAACCAAAACCGTCTGTGATTGCATGTAATATAGACGGTTTTGGTCAACCGTCTATGATGAGGCGTCCAGTATTAGCCTTTTTGTAGTAGTGATATTTTGGTTTTTTGGTGTTATACGAAGGTGTACATGAAAAACTAGCACAAAAATCCATGCAAACTCAAATATACAGCCTCACAGCATTGTAGCAATTTGGATATCTGTATACAACAAGCAGTAACAACGTTTGCAACAAAATGAGAATGAAGTACACAAAAAAAGTTAATAACTTGTTACTTCAACATCCAAAGCTAGGAGGACCAACATTTTATGAGAAGCTGCAACAATCTCGAGAACCAAATTCAACATTACAAGAAGAATTGTTGCAACAATCAAAACAAAAATATATGCAACATCTCAAATCACCTATCGCAACATCTCACATCTTTGATGCAACAAAATTTCAAATCATATGCGACGAATCTATAGGAGAGGAAAGAAGCACCGGCGGCAGTAAAGGGGCTTGGAGTAGGAGTATGAGGAGGCCGAGTTCAGAGTAGGAGGGGGAGGAGGTCGGCTCGGCACCTTGTTGTTGGCGAGCTTAGATCTGGTGGGGATGAGACAACCCACACCACTACCTCCCTAGCCGGGCTCAGGATGCCTCACCGCTTCGCCATGGAGCTCAGGAGGACCCGTCTCCCCTACCGTGGAGCTCCACCACCACTTGCCCCCAAGCTTGGGAGGCCTCGATGTCGATGCCCCCGCCCTCGCCACATGGGCTGAAGCATTAGAGAGTGCTAGCTCGAGCTACGGCGGCGTGGCAAGAGACATGACATTCTAGAGGAGCTCGCTGGAAGCCAGGGACGTGCGAGCTTGCCGGAGAACTAGGGACATGCGTGAGGGAGAGAGAGAGACCGGTGAGAGAGATGGGATGAAATGTATTGTAATTGGATAAGGTTCAATGATTAGGAGGCATTGGATCACTTGGGCTGGGTACTTGGGTGGATTAGTGAGGCTGGAAGCGTCCGATGCAAATAGTTTGCATCGGACGTAAGGTCAGTAGCAATGTCCGTAAACAACGCGGAGCATTATCCAAGTCAACCAAGGAGCTGTTCTACGCCGTCGATCACTGCCTTCCTTTCTTGGTCAAAATCGCAAGCCAAACAACAACAAAAAAAAGAATTCAGTTCGATTGACCTAACGTTTTCTCGCTCAATCCGCACTAACACGCGAGTAAAGGCAGGATGCTCTCGCACGTGACCGTGCGTGCATCAGAAGAAAATTTTCTGGGTTAATCGCAAATCACGCCGAATGTTAGGTGAAAATTGGGAGCGATTACACTGCACAGGACGGAATTTACTGCGGACTACGTGTGGTTTGCGTCCATTAATGGACGAGACAATTAGTGACATTCTAATCTTGCAAGGTCAATTCCAAGATCTGGCACACAAGTTAGGGTGGTGGCGATCGAACCCAAGCTTGTCGAATTCGAGTACGACTTTGGCTCCGACCTCGCCCAAGTACGGTCATCCAACGAGTCAGTTGGAATTGGTTAGGCTTAGACTTAGAACTAGAATGCGTAAAATGGTTTTTTTTAAGAATTGCTACCGAGCAGTTGACTGGATTTTCCCAAAAATTAGTTGATCATATCTCGAGATGTGTGCTGATCTAATTTGGTTTTGGTTCACCAAGCATCCAGCAATAGATTTTGGCTAGTGAATGACATGAAGCGACGGGGAGGTATTAGGTCTCGCATGAATCATACCCTTTTTTTTTCATTAATTAACCATTTTTAAAATTTTATTTTAAAGTTAACCCCGGTGAACTTTATTTTCAATTCTAACCTATTTGGTCACGTCACCATCCATGACGTGACAAAACAACATTATCACGCCATAGGATAAGTCCGCTAAATAGCACTTTTGGTTACACCACTGGTCATAGCGTGACCAAACAACACTGTTACGCCACAGATGATGGCGTGACAAAGAACTTCTCTTAGATACGGGCTGACGTGACAGCGTTGCTTTGTCACGCCACGGGTAGTGGTGTGACCAAAGAGGTCAGAATTGAAAATAAAGTTTGCTGGAGGTTAACTTTAAAATAAAATTAATAAAATGATTAATTAATAAAAAAACTCCATACGAAGAGATCAAATTACACAAAATTCGACATTTTTTGCAGTAGAATCAGGCACCCATGTTATAAACAGTCGTGTACACGAAGGTCCTGCTGTCACGTGAGATAGATCCTGGTCAAACGTGTTAGTGACAGGTAAAAGACATTTGCAACCGGAGCATTTCCACTTACCGCTTTGTCGATTGGTCGCAAGTCTTCAACGCTCGTACCGAACCTAACGGTCTCGTCTGTAGAAAACGAACGCAGAGCCACGAACGAATTAATCCAAGCAGCAGCAGCAGCAGCAGCATTAGTAAATCCAAAGTGTGCAGCATTAGAAAAATAATGCAAAGGCAAATTAAGAGTTAAGGTGCTAATCGATCTGCGTAGGCTAGTAATAATCACAATAATTCACTGTTGATCGACGTATATAAAGCATATATGCATGCAGGTGCAATTTTCTACCGCTGACGATAAAAATAAACTAACCATTGCCATGTTCTTCATACCAAATTAATGTTTTGAATGGAGCACTAGAGACTAATATATATGGATCTAGTAAAAAAAGGCAAGCGGGTTACAACGACTCGAGTCCTTTTTTCCGTAGCAAAGCACGCACTAGGGGTGGTAGCCGTAGCAAAGCACGCACCACCCCGTGCACGCATGGCCAACGACGGTAACCGTGTCTTGGTAGAGTGATGAAGTTGTGAGTGTACGATTTTACTCACCAGAATTCAAATCTTGGTGCGTATCTTTATGCATATACGAGTACACTTTTGGTGAGAATTTTTAAAAAAACATATACTAAAAAAGCGCACTTGCATGTGTACGTGTGGTGTACGTATGTGGTTGTGTGTGTCAGCGCGTCTTGCTTGTAATGAAAAAAAAAAATCAACACGACTTTAGCCCGCGGGAACATAGTACATATGCGCTACAGTCTAGCTAACTCCCTCGCGCCGTCGCCCGCCTATAAGTAGGAGCCCACGCAGAGGCCGGGGCATGCACGGTGCAATCAGTTAGCTTAGCTTAGCTTAGCTTTCTCTCGCCATTGTTTCCCTCCCCGCCCCCCCCCCCTCTTTCTGTCCTCTTCGAACCATCGCGCCTTCCTCAGCCGAGAGAGGTAGCTAGAGATAGAGAGGGAGATGAAGGTCTCGATGGAGAGAGCTGTGTTCTTCTTGTTGGTGTGGCTTGCCGTGTTGAATGGTAAAGCCATCAAGCATACGCGCGCGCGCCTTCTATTCCGGTATAGTTCACTCTGTTATATGAGCTCAAGAATCGTACTAATCATCGAGCTTCGATCTCCTTCTTACTTAATTTCTCCAGCTGCTCGCACGGTGCAATCGCTTCCTTACGACTACTCGTCAAGCTCTGAGGTATGCATGCACAAAAGCTCTCTCTCTGTCCAAACAACGTGAGTTCAGAAAGCAGTGCCTGTGATGTCCTGTAACCCTGAATCCATGCATCATGGTACGCTTGTGACATGCTTGCCCGACACTGGCGGAGCCAGCGCCCTCCAGTCTAAGCACTTGCACGGGCTTTTGCTTCGCGGCCGGACTTGGGAGCCGAGCGAGCGGCTGTAGATTCGTGGCGTGGCCATAGCCGTGTGCTCGCCTAAGCTTCGGAAGGTTTTCCAAGGCTTTGGAAAAGTTCTGGCTCGGCCACTGCTTACCGGGGAGTACTACCAGCAAGTTGTTCAGCAGCGCCACGCGCTCGCGGGCTCGCTGCAGCGAGTGATCGATCGATCGATCCATCAGGCATCGATTTCGTTTTGCATTGCATTACTGACGAGTGACATGTATGTGTGGGTGGGGCGGGCGGCGTGGGCCATGCACTAGCTACAAGAATATTTTTCATGCCTTGTGTGATCTTGCCGGCCTGAGCACTCTAGGCCACTACTCACTAGCGACGATCGAAAGAGACATGTACATATTGCGTAGGCAGGTCTCACATATTTAGCGATCGATAATGTGAACTTACAACGGGAAGATTTGGACTTCATTAGTACTCGATCGCATGCATTGCAGGCATAATAGTCTAGCCCTTTTGAGTTTTGATGGGTTGACCAGGGTTCACAAGTTCGGCGAAATTTCGTTCATTTCGTCCCATCCGGAAGGCAATGGTTTCATTCAAGTTTTTTCATTTAGTTTGAATTTAGAGGGTTAAAGAGAGTAAAAGCGATTAATAACCACAAACATGAAGATAGCCCGGTGGTATGCCAGCGGCTTGTGTAGCCTCGGTGGCCTGGGTTTGAATCCCAGGCTCGACGCTGGAGTTTTTTTTTTACTTTTTGGAAAATTTTAAAATTTTAAATTCAAATTTGATCAAACAGTTTAGCCGAAAATTACCGAAATTTCGCCCATTTCGTTGCCAAACGAAAAAATATACAAACTGAAATTGTGAACCCTGGATGGGACGACATGGGCAATGGTGCAAACGGACCAAACAAATAGAGGAAGAAGATGAAGAATCCACAGTTGTTGACTAAGAGCACAGTTAAAGCCGTGGGGAAACATGAAGCTAGCACAGGCGCGCAGTTAGATATGCGATCACTTGGACTTGTGCAGGCAAGTCAAACAATATTCTTGTACTACCTGCTTCAGCTTGTGGTCAAATACTCAAATGGACGACCTAATTGGTAGGGCTGGCTTTGGCAATGAGTGATGCCGTGCCAAACAAAATCTGGCATTTGCCTTTTACTACTGAAAACTTAATTTGCAGTTCTGAACCGTACAACACAAACTTTTAGTGCCTTTTACTTTGATCTTGACAGGGCCGGTAGTTTTGGCAGTTACTGCGCTGTAAAGAGTAGAGAGCAATGTGTAAACCAACATTGGGTTCAATACTAGTACTAGTATTTCACTACTTGGAGACCAGAAAAGAAAATTGGTTGATTCGTCCGCCCAAAATGCATTTCCCTTTTTTCCATCTGGATCACTGTACAATTTGACTAACTACCGTGGAAATCTATTGTTACTGTTGGTAACTTTGGTTGAGCTGAACGTTCATGCTGCGAAACGTGAATGCAGTGCTTGCCTGAGCCGCTGGAGCCTCACTACGGAGGCGGCATCATCCAAAACCCGGACTTCAACGCCGGTCTACAGGGCTGGTCGGGTTTCGGGTACGGCAGCGTCACCGACGGCGCGTCTGCGACGGGTAACAGGTTCGCCGTGGCGACGAACCGGACTCTGCCGTACCAGAGCGTCAGCCAGAAGGTGTACCTGCAGAACGACACGCACTACACTCTATCCGGTCTGATCCAAGAACCACTGCACTTCTGTATCTTCTTTTGCCGTGTTCAGAAATGATCGGAGATTCGGAGGAACGGTAGCTCAATGCTGGTTTGTCTTCGGTTGCCTGCAGCTTGGTTGCAGGTTAGTGATGGGAGCGCCGACGTCAGGGCTGTCGTGAAGACGGCTGACGACTTCATCCACGCCGGCGGTGTCGACGCGAGGTCCGGGTGCTGGTCCATTCTCAAAGGTGGGCTCACCGCCGCCGCCTCCGGGCCGGCAGAACTATACTTCGAGGTAAACGCACAAAGCTTGCAGCATTTTTTTTATCAGAACGATTTGATCACTGAATCTTGGTAATATTTCAAGAGCATATGCGCTCTGTTTTTACGACAACTTGGTTGCTGCTACGTACAATTTGCAGAGCAATGCGACGGTGGACATATGGGTGGACAACGTCTCGCTGCAGCCGTTCTCCGGAGAAGAGTGGGGTTCCCACCGCGACGCGTCCATCAAGAAGGCGCGCAAGAAGACGGTGCGGCTCCGGGCCAGGAACTCGGCCGGCAACCCCGTGCCGGGCGCGCGGATGCACATCGAGCACGTCCGGAGCGGCTTCCCGCTGGGCTCGGCCATGAGCGGGGAGATCCTGACCAACCCGGCGTACCAGCGGTGGTTCACCTCGCGGTTCACGGTGACCACCTTCGAGAACGAGATGAAGTGGTACAGCACGGAGCCGTTCCCCGGCCGCGAGGACTACTCGGTACCGGACGCGATGCTCCGGTTCGCTAAGAGCCACGGCATCGCCGTGCGCGGGCACAACGTCTTCTGGGACGATCCCAAGACGCAGATGGGGTGGGTGGCGTCCCTCGACGGCGCGCAGCTCCGGCAAGCCGCGGCGAAGCGCATCAAGTCGGTGATGTCGCGGTACAACGGGCAGGTGATCGCGTGGGACGTGGTGAACGAGAACGTGCATTTCGACTTCTTCGAGGACAAGATCGGGCGGGAGGCGTCGGCGGCGTTCTACCGGAAGGCGCACCAGATGGACGGCGGCGCGCTCATGTCCATGAACGACTTCAACACGCTGGAGCAGCCCGGCGACCTCACCGTGCAGCCGGGCAAGTACCTCCGCAAGCTGTGGCAGATCAAGGCGTTCCCGGGCAACGGCAACGCCGCCAGGATGGCCATCGGCCTCGAGGGCCATTTCGGCG
Source organism: Phyllostachys edulis (assembly GCA_036346405.1). Taxonomy (NCBI): domain Eukaryota; kingdom Viridiplantae; phylum Streptophyta; class Magnoliopsida; order Poales; family Poaceae; genus Phyllostachys; species Phyllostachys edulis. Next base: position 173,835 of record JAYEVD010000309.1, read on the forward strand.
AGCAGCCCAACATCCCCTACGTCCGCGCCGCGCTCGACACCATGGCCAAGGCCAACGTGCCCATCTGGCTCACCGAGATCGACGTCGCGCCGGGACCGGACCAGTCCCGCCACCTCGAGCAGGTGCTCAGGGAGGTGTACGCGCACCCGGCCGTGCACGGCATCATCCTCTGGACGGCGTGGCACCCGCAGCCACAGGGCTGCTACGTCATGTGCCTCACAGACGACGCATTCAAGAACCTCCCCGTCGGCGACGTCGTCGACAAGCTCATCTGGGAGTGGAGGACGAGCTCGCACGTCGGCGTGGCCGACGCCGACGGCTACTACGAGGCCGAGCTGTTCCACGGGGACTACAAGGTCACCGTCACCCACCCAGCGGCGAACTCCACCGTCGCGCAGAGCCTGAGCGTCGGCAAGGAGTCCGACAACGAGTACACCATACACGTCTAGTCTAGCTAGCTTCTAGGAAGATTGATGACATACGGATGTGCATGATTGTTGATTTAGAGCATTGTTGTTGTTGTAAGTTTGTGAGTCATAGGGGCCCGGACATGAGATTGAATTCTCATTCCTGGAGAGGCGATGGATCTTATGTTCATATTAAAGGAAGAAGGAATTCGATTTGTTTTTCTTTATGCATACAACTTTGTGTGTCATTCGTGTCGACCTCAATCATACGGAAACATGGTGTGATTGAAGGGGTTTTGAACTAAATCCTAAAAATTGCAGAAGAAAAGGTGGTTTTGAAGTAAATCCTGAAAACTCAAAGCAGAATGTGTGTGCAGAGCCCGGTATTCACCAAAGGCTACACAAATCAATTACCAACAGTTGAGTTCGAGTGCGATACGAATTGAGTTTTGTACTTCAACTCATAGTTCTGCTACTACACGGAGTCTATCATATATAGTCCATAGGGAAGAGCAATAATTTCATTGTAAACATCTCCTTATTTAGTGTTATTGACTTTGTGCGCTCATGGTTTTTACCGAAAGGGTTTTTCACATAAAATTTGTGTCTCTCGTTCCTTTTTTTTATGCATTATTTACAACACCAACAATCAAATGAAAAAAAACTATCAAATGAATAGGCATGAACAAAACTATCAGGGAGAAGGTATGTTGTATATTATCTAACTCCGGCTTATCTAAGAATTATTGGCTGAAGTTGCGTCCATTGCTTGTTATTTGATCAATTGGTCACCTAACATGACAATTGATAAGAAGACTCAAATTGAGGTATGGTCTGGTTCTCTAACAGATTATTAAAATTTGAGAATAATTGGTTGTCCTGCTTACACTCATATTAACAATGATAAATTAGAGCATAGAGCCGCTAAGTGCATTTTTCTTGGTTATAAACCCGGTGTGAAAGGATATAAATTGTGGAATCCTGAAACTAGCAATGTGGTTATTAGCAGAAGTGCTACTTTTGATGAATCTATTATGTTGCATGATAAACCGCAGAAATCAAACGTACAAACCATCTATCAATGTTCTCGTTGAGAAGCCACAGAAATCAAACGTTCGAGTGGAGCATATTATTGATTCTGGATCTACACCATAAGCCGAAAAAGAAAACATACAAGATGTATCACAGACGGTTATTGATTGGAACCGTCTGTGATACATGATATCACAGACGGTTGTTGATTGAAACCGTCTGTGATACATCATATATCATAGACGGTTGATGATTGGAAATGTCTGTGGTATGTGATGTATCACAGACGGTTCTACTTTAGAACCATCTGTGATGTCCATCCCTATTTATATTCGGACTCTAGGGTTTGCCCACGACCCCTACTCAAATGATTAAGTTTCTCAACTCCTAGCTTCCTCCTCCCCCAAGCCCGTTGTCGCCATCCTCGACGCCGCCTCCTCCTCAAGCCCGGCGCGACTCCTCCCCTGAGCCCGTCGACGCCGCCTCCCCGAGCCCGTCGCGCCTCCTACGCCGAGCCCGCCGCCTCCTCCCCTCCCCCGAGCCTGGCGTGTCTCCCCTTCGACGCCGCCCTACTGCTCCGGTACTACTCTCTACTCGTCCTTCTCCTCGACGCCCAAAGGTAACCAATGTCGAGTTTGCCAACCCCGATGCCCCTTTCCCTCACTCTTTCTATCAATAATCTGTTATGCTATCATGGTCCTCATTGACTCATGATAAGTGCGCTAGTATCTGGTTCAAACACTGAGTAGTATGAGGTGTTGTACTTGTTTTAGGAATTTGTATTTGTTCTAGTCAGTGATTCATATGGTATTTGTTTTGATACTGCTACTGGAATATATTGCACTATGGTGTGGTGGGCTTGAGATGAATACTCTATGATGATAATAGTCTTGTACTGAAATTGTTTTGATAATCGGGTTTGAACTTGAGCTCTAATTGGAATGCTTACTCTACATGCTGATTTCATTTGTTCACATGATGTTTATGTTGAGCATATTATTCCTTTTAAATGACTTAGAGGATTTACATGTTTATGTCAATTATGTCATTGTATTGGTCCTAATTTCTTCCGTACATATCGAATCTTATTGTTGGAAGAATATTTCATCACCTTACTAGTGGGACCCACTCCCAGGGAAAACACCTGCTTAACAGGTCAAGAAATGTAACTACCCTACAAAGGTCGATTGTACCCCTCACTTGTACTTATAGGCTAGTTATCTCACTGAGGGGTATTTCCGTCATTTGTACAGGCTTGGGAGCCTATAAATACCCCATGTATCCCTCCTTTCAAGGGGATGGCTCTCTTGAGCAATAAAGAAACATGTTCAAACTGGTGAGCCCTCGGGGCTCCTCTCCGAGGTAACCCCGCTGGCTCACCGACAGAGTAGGGCGGTCTCTCGGACCCCGAATCAGATAAATCCTCGTGTCATTTTTTACTCTCGTGGACGAGGGCCCGTCAGACAGCCGATGTCCACCTCCTCACTCGTGTTTGGTTTTCACACCTACAACATTGGCGCCGACCGTGGGGAGTAGCTAATCGATGAAAGGCTATGTCTCCTACCAAAAAATACTCTAAGTCTACGAAACCTCCTCCGGCTCCGGAGGGCAATGATCTCGTGGACGACCCATCCGCTCTTTGAAGGAGCCCCAGCCGAGCACCCTCATCGGAGATCAGAGCTATCCACCTCGGCATGGCAACGTCCTACATGCCCTGGGGCTCCCATGCGCATCCTCCTCCCTTGTGCGAGTCGATGCGAGGCCCATCCATGGGCGAGCAGTTCAAGGCACCCTTGCAGCCAGAAGGCTAAGGATTCTGAGGCCAACTATCACCCCCGGGACGCATGACGTTCATGCGGCACGAGCGATGAAGGCTCGCTACGAGGCCTACCCCCTAACGCGCTACTGTTAGGGGACAGTCTTGACATATAAATCTCGTATGGGCTCTCAAGACACTTTCCCTCCAAGGGATTTCACCCCCGTGGTGCATAGGGTGTATGACCTCCGTGGTCTCCCCTAGCAAAAGTCCATGGTGGCCTGGGCGTCCATCGCCTCCACTATGGTGGCTCATGTCCAGGACCTAGGGCATGAGCGACCACCCCTGTGGTGCATAGGGCGTACGACCTCTGCGGTCTCCCCTAACAAAAGTCCATGGTGGCCTGAGCGTCCATCACCTCCACTATGGCGGCTCATGTCCTACTGGACCTAGGGCATGAGCGACCACCCCCGTGGTGCATAGGGCGTACGACCTCTGCGGTCTCCCCTAACAGAAGTCCATGGTGGCTTGGGCGTCCGTCGCCTCCACCATGGCGGCTCGTGGTCCTACTGGCCCTAGGGCATGAGCGACCACCCTCATGGTGCGTAGGGCGTACGACCTCCACGGTCTCCCCTAGCAAAAGTCCATGGTGGCCTGGGCGTCCATCGCCTCCACTATGGTGGCTCATGTCCTACTGGACCTAGGGTATGAGCGACCACCCCCGTGGTGCATAGGGCGTACGACCTCTGCGGTCTCCCCTAACAAAAGTTCATGGTGGCTTGGGCATCCGTCGCCTCCACCATGGCGGCTCGTGTCCTACTGGCCCTAGGGCATGAGCGACCACCCTCATGGTGCGTAGGGCGTACGACCTCCGCGGTCTCCTCTAACAAAAGTCCATAGTGGCTTGGGCGTCCGTCGCCTCCACCATGGCGGTTCGTGTCCTACTGGCCCTAGGGCATGAGTGACCACCCTCGTGGTGTGTAGGACGTACGACCTCCACGGTCTCCCGTAGCAAAAGTCCATGGTGGCTTGGGTGTCCGTCGCCTCCACCATGGCGGCTTGTGTCCTACTAGACCTAGGGCATGAGCGACAACTTTGGCCCAGTACCAAGTTGATGGATGAGTTGAGGACTCGTCCTCCTTAGACTCTAGGCCTCGCGCCAAACGGCCTCCGGGTCCCCGCATGCCTAGCTCCATTGCTTCACAAGGGTTAACCATTCTCATGCATTCCCGATCACTACAAAAAAACCCACTTACGGGGTAAAAGGGCTTCATTACCCTCATAGTTCGGTGCCCCACGACTTAGCCTCGTGGGTGCCACCAGTGTGCCCATGACTTACTGTCAAGGGCACACGTCCAAGGTGCTCATGAGTTAACCTTATGGGCACCTCTAAGTCCACTAGGGGCTACCACCCCTATTGGCAATTCGGTGCCCCACGACTTAGCCTCGTGGGCAGCACAGATGTGCCTGTGACTTACTGTCAGGAGCACACGTCCAAAGTGCCCATGAGTTAGCCTCATGGGCACCTCCAAGTCCACTGGGGGACTACCACCCCTAGTGGCAATTCGGTGCCTCGCGACTTAGCCTCGTGGACGCCCCTCCGGTATGCCTGTGACTTAGTGTTGCGGGCACACCTTCAAGATACACGAGTTAGCCTCATGGGCGTCTCCAAGTCCACTGGGGGGCTACCACCCTTGTTGGCCATTCAGTGCCCAGCGACTTAGCCTCGTGGGTACCCCTCCGATATGTCCATGACTCAGTCTCATAGCCTGCTCGAATCATCTACCGTTGACCTGGCTCGAATATTGATCAAGGACCATCATGCTCGCATAAGGCCATCACATCGGAGATCTTAGTATCTAAAGTGATGGGACTCTACTAGTCCCTCGGCAACGACTTCAATCAATGCTCATGTCAAATGAATGTTATCTTGCTACAAGAAATAAGTGTTGATCATTCTCTCTTTCCCGCAGAGACGCTCGTGTTATCTACCTGTCACTGCAATGTTTCTAGCTCGAACAGCGACCATTCTGAGGAGTTCTACTTTGACAACTCTCATCAAGCCACGAAGCAAGAGGAGGACAACTTCACCTACTTAGGCTTCGCTTCGACGCGTCACCCGCCTCGAAGGCTATGCCTCGGCTCAGCGGCCACGCGTCCAAGACTTCGCCTACATAGGCTTCGCTTCGACGCACTACCGGCCTCGAAGGCTATGCCTCGGCTCGGTGGCCTCGCGTCCAAGACGTCACTTACTTAGGCTTCGCTTCGACGCACCGCCGGCCTCGAAGGCTATGCCTCGGCTCAGCGGCCTCGCGTCCAAGACTTCGCCTACATAGGCTTCGCTTCGACGCACCGCCGGCCTCGAAGGCTATGCCTCGGCTCGGCGGCCTTGTGTCCAAGACTTCACCTACTTAGGCTTCGCTTCGACGCACCGTCGGCCTCGAAGGCTATGCCTCGGCTCGGCGGCCTCGCGTCCAAGACTTCGCCTACTTAGACTTCGCCGACGCACCGGCCGGCCTCGAAGGCTATGCCTCGGCTTCGGCTGACCTCGCGTCCAAGACTTCGCCTACTTAGACTTCGCCGACGCGCCCGCCCGAAGGCTATGCCTCGGCTCGACGGCCTCGCGTCCAAGACTTCGCCTACATAGGCTTTATTTCGACGCGACCGCCCGGCCTCGAGGCTATGCCTCGGCTCGTGACCTCGCGTCAACACTTCGCCTACATAGGTTTCACTCGACGACCGCCGCCTCTCAAAGGCTATGCCTCGGCTCGACGGCTCTCGTCCACGACTTCGTTTACATAGGCTACGCACCCGACGTCCGTTGCCGCCCTAGAAGGTCAGGTGGGTAGAAAGGCGTGCTTGATGGTCTTGCGCCCATGACTTTGCTCGACAAAGCCGTTCGGATGCACCCTTGCCTACGAGGGTTGTGCCTCGGTGGGGTGCCTCATTATTCAGTACTTCATTTTCAAGGATGGAGCAACAAAAACCACCCCACACGAAGGGCCAACGAGAAGCGTCAATTTAGTACCTGGCCTCACGTGGAGCACTCACGCGATATGGAGTACAAAATAAGCTTAAGTCTTTGGGCACCCACGTACCCACCAAGCCAAAATTGGCTAAGTCACGGGTGCCCTTGCGCATATTCCTCAGCTCTCGTGCCTCGCACAAGACCGAGTCGAATTTGGCAAAGTCTCGAGTGCTGCAGATTCCGTCAAAAGTCGAATTTGGCCAAGTCTTTGGCCAAGCATATTCATCAACAAGATACAAGATCTCGGCCTCTTCTTTGCCCTCAGGCGCCCTTGCAGCACCCAAGGGCGGGGGCTAGTGTTGAGTAATCCTACCACCTCTCTCAAGACGAGCCCCCCTCGGGGCACCTACGCTGATGACTTTGTGTAACCACCGAGGGCCGTCGCCACTTTGGTCGACATCAGCCATCGCAAGATGCCCTCATGCTCAAGCCTCACGCACCCTCGCGTGCCTTGCGTGCCTTCACAGCGTGCCCTCACGCCTGAAGCCCTCATGTGCCCTCGCGCAAGATGCCCTCATGCTCAAGACCTCACGCACTTCGTGCCCTCGCGATCGAGGCCTTCAGAAACCCTCGTGCTCGAGGCCTTCGCCAAACCCTCGCGCCCAAGGCCTTCGCAAAACCCTCGCGATCGAGGCCTTCGCGAAACCCTCGCGCCCGAGGCCTTCGCCAAACACTCGCGCCCAAGGCCTTCACAAAACCCTCGCGCCCAAGGCCTTCGCAAAACTCTCACACGTACCCTCGTGCCTGAGGTCCTCACATGCCCTCGCGTGCCCTCACGCGCCCGTGCCCTCGCTCCCGAGGCTTATTGTTCACCATAAACAAGCAAACACAACATTCATACATGATCAACTTGTACTACACATCAAAATCAGCAAAACATCAAAGAATAAATCTCGCTCCAGTCCCCTTTGGCTCCAAATTCCCGTATTTCTCCTCAAGACCTTTTTGAGGAGATCCTTCCCCTGGACCGCGTCCAGCTTCTCGCCACCGCCGCCGCTGGGCTCTAATCGGAAGATGAACACCGTGTGCGCGTGGGCCGTGGCTTCTGCGGGAACGCGAGCGACGCGCGGTGCATTTCGTCGAGCAGGGCGTGGGCATCGTCGAAGCGGCATTGCTTGGTGAGGATGTCGAGCATGGGGTAGCACGCGCGCGCCCGGACGATACCGGGTGTCGGGCGCCCACAGAACACGACGTCGTGACCGCCAAGACAACAGTATTCTTGAGGCGCGCGAGCGCTGCCACCACGAAGCGCTCGGAGGCCACGGCGCCAAGACCGCTCGAAGGCCTCGCCCGCAGGCAGCTCGCGTGGGAGACCTTGGTCGTCACCTAGAACGGGCGCCCACGCCAAGTGCTACGTCGGTGGAAGCTGGGTGGTCCGGAAGGAGAAGGGGTCATCTCGCCGTTGCCGCCGACGGATCTCGCGAAGTGGAGAGAGGCAAGGTTGACGCGCGCGTGGCGAGCCACCAACGCCACGTAGTCACGCAGGCACGGTAGCGGGATTGGCCCGCCCACCGAAAGTATCGTCACGCAGATGGCCGACCCGGGCTCGATGCTCAGGCCAGGCTCCATGGCCGGCGTTCGCCGCTCACTAGTGTCGCGAGTAGCAGCAGATCTGACGGAGGAGTCAGTCGGATCCTGACGCGGACGGGGGAGACGCGCGAGAGGGATCGGCCCACCTTGAAGTTGGAGATGAGCACCCATGTGTTGAGCGGCACCACCGTCTTGCACTCGTTGCGGTTGACCTTGTCGCTGCCGGCCATGGCGGTGGTGGGGTGGCGCCGAGGGAGGGGGTCCCCGGCCGCCGAACGGCTTTAGCTGCTGCAAGATCTTCCCGGGCAACAAAGCCTGCCGCTTGGCTCACGGCATGGGGCCCCGGCGGCCAGCCCGAGCCAAGAACCGCGCCGAGGATCCAGCTGGTCGATGCCCAGGCCGGCGACCAGTGGCTCCATGTCCACTTCTATGAGCTCCACGGCGCTAGAGCCATGGCCAAGACATCACGAGGAATCCGGAGGTGGAGAAGAGCTCCATGGGGAGGAAGAACCGAAGCAAACAAGAGAAGAAATGGGGAAATTTGCCTAAGCTTTGAAGGAGGCGAAGGGCACCAGGAGCTTTTTTGCATTCGGATGAACCAAATAGAGGAGTAAAGGAAATGGCTTGCCTTGGATTCCCACAGGCAGCCACCTTAGCATGTCTCCCTTGGATTAAATAACCTCCCTTGTTTCACGTGAAGACACAGCAACAGACTCACGTTGAAAAAGCCAAAGTGCAGACACTGCAAAAAGCAAAAGAGCACTCCAACCAGTAGGCCTATGCGTAGCAACTGGTCCGAGTATATTTTTGGACACAACCACAGCTCAAATCCGTCAGGACTCCTCTGAAGTATCGACCTCCGTATGAAAGGCACAATGCAAGATTGCCCCTTTGGCGTTCCTCTGAAACACCAAGGGACAGGGGGGCTACTGTTGGAAGAATATTTCATCACCTTACTAGTGGGACCCACTCCCAGGGAAAACACCTGCTTAACAGGTCAAGAAATGTAACTACCTTACAAAGGTCGATTGTACCCCTCACTTGTACTTATAGGCTAGTTATCTCACTGAGGGGTATTTCTGTCATTTGTACAGGCTTGGGAGCCTATAAATACCCCATGTATCCCTCCTTTCAAGGGGATGGCTCTCTTGAGCAATAAAGAAACATGTTCAAACTGGTGAGCCCTCGGGGGCTCCCTCTCCGGAGGTAACCCCCCGTTGGCTCACCGACAGGAGTAGGGCGGTCCTCTCGGACCCCCGAATCTGTATAAATTCTCGTGTCATTTTTTAGTCTCGTGGACGAGGGCCCGTCAGACGGCCGACGTCCACCCCCTCACTCGTGTTTGGTTTTCACACCTACAACACTTATGATAATATGTTCATGCGTGTCGGAGTTTCTATTTCTTGTGAAGATGTCTTCCACTCATTCTTCATCATCGTCGCCTCATGTGTCTGATACACTGTTGTAACGCCCCGGCCAGGAGGCCACCTGAGAGGTCCTCCACGGTCTTCTGGAAAGTCCATCAGGGCCTCCTAGGAGGTTCGTTAGGACGGCTCAGGGGGATCTCCACGACCACCCAGGAGGTCCAGCAGGATCTCCTGGAGGTCTGGAGACCTAACCGAGAGGGAGTGTGAGGCCTGGGGAATCTGTGACCACGAGCCAACTCAGGAGAGGTCGAAGGACCAATCCTGAGGAGGTCGTGAGACCTGAGGTGGTCCATGTCCTCCCACGACCAGTCCCGAGGGAGGTCATGGAGGGCTGGGATCACCCCAAAGACCTCCCACAACCAGACCCGAGGGTGGTCGTGGTGGTCAGGGATCACCCCATGCTCCTCAATGTGAACCGAGCTAGTCCCAAGGATCAATAGCCAACTCTTCACAGCATACAACAGTGGTAACATACACTTCAACGAGAGCTTTATTAATATCAACAAGGTTGTTTACAAAGGGGAGGCGTACAAGCCCACAAACCAGAACACAGCGGAAGATAAAGATAAAGGCCATCCGATACACCATAGGCAATCGGCTGGAGGGCGCATCCTAGTCGCCCAGGACCTCTAGGTCCACAGCAAGTTCACCTCAAAGTTTTCTTTCCCTGCTCAAAACAGTTATCAAGAAAGAGTGAACACAACAACTGTGCTCGCAAGTTACACCCGTCAAATAACAGAATGACATGCATACATGGATATGCAAAGGAAGGCATATAGGTTGTCTTTGCATAAAGCCAAGTTTGTTTCAGATACAAGTACTAAGTTCCAAGGCAGATAACTATAATTAAAATTCATTTTCTAAATCTCAGTTTTTCAGTTGGATAATATTTATCATCAAAATGGTGAAGGATACCCTCCTGTCACATAGCTTCCCACCCAAAACCCATTTGGATAGAGATCCAAAACAGTTTAATAAAACCTTTGAAAACAAAACCAAGTCTAACTTTGAGTGGCTTTGTCAGCATGTCCATGACCATGGACACGGCTATTCGAATAGTTTTACACTCTGCAGAGGTTGTACACTTTACCCACATGACATGATTTCTCTAGTTTGTTCGGCATTCGTCAATGCCACCTCTCACTGCCAAAGGTAAGAGGTCTAGAGTTCATGACAAGGCCTTTACAATGCATCATTCCACCGCAGTCCACCCTTATTAAGGTTTCGCAAATCCCCCCTTTAGATAGAAACCCGCTGGGTTAATGGGTGCCCCCTCTTATGCTAGGTGAGAACAATAGTTATAAAAGACTTTGTCAAAAGAAATGGCCACGAAAGACCGCCCACGTACAACCAAGATCAACCGCGATGGAACTTTGCAAATTAATCAGCCAGGTCCCACGCCCCATTCTGGAGACATGTGGTTGCACGGTGAGGCATAGCCCATTATAGGCATAGCAAAGGAACGCTCAAAAGCCGGTCCTCAACTGACTTGGGCGACCACCACAGACCCTGGGCATCGATCATGGAAATGTCACGATCCCGTGCATAGACATGCACCAACCAAACAACCATTTCGCCCGAGTCCAGACCAATTTTCCTTTTTCTTTGCTTTTCAAAAACATTTGCAAACTACCACGACAACCCAATGTCATGGATTAAAATATTTAGACAACATTGGTCTTTTTGGCAGAAGATAACCCAAAACAAGAATTTTGGTCTAAGCATGTCTAAGCTCAAAGTTTAGCAACACTTGCTGGTTCATACTAATGTACCAACCAGCCTTTACTATAGTGACAAGGAGGTGATCAATTCATAAATCAAATCTGGTTGTACAAAGGAATTAGGAATAACTACAAAGTTAGAACAAGGATTTAAATTACTTGAGTTGAAGTAAGCATGCAGTAATAATTTGGAAAACAACTTAATTAATTTGAAATACTGGGTTCAATATGATCAAGGGTGTAACTTGCCTCTTGCTTGAAAGCTTAAGGATCTATTCCTTCACAGAGTTCAGGCTCCCTGGGGACGACAAAATCTACACGAGAACGAAGCAAAGCAGAATCAAATAACAACCAAATAAGACCCAAACAAACTCTAGTCAAACTGAACAGAAACAAATAGCAAAGAACAGAACTAGAAGACTGGAAAAGGGCTCTCAGGTGAAGATCCTACGGGAAAGGGTGGTCTTTGCAAAAGATCAAAGTAGATGGTCTTTGCAAAAGACCAGAAGAGCAGCAAAGACCAAGAGGATGGTCTTTGCAAAAGGGAGGTTCTGAGAGGCTCAAGGGACATCCAGAGGGGGATGTCCCGAGGAGATCATGGGAAGTCTTTGGAAGGAAGGGTCTAGAGAAGGATCCAAGAGGGTCGTCTTCGCAAAGAGACCGAGAGGGTCGTCTTCGCAAAGAGACCGAGAGGGTCATCTTTGCAAAAAGACTAGGGAGGTCCTGAGGAGAGATACGACTACACAGTGGGGTCGTAGGAATTGAAGAAAGAACAAGGCACGAGGGAACTTTCCAAGCCCAAGAGGGAGGTAGAAGAGGAGGAGGTCGAGGGATAGTGGCAACGGTTAAAGGCGGCGTGAGTGCTTCGGCGAACTCCTTCGGTGGTGAGGTGGCGGCGCAACCTCTAGTGGTCTTCTTGGCGATAAGGAGGCGAGGGCGTAGCTCCACTGGACTCCTTGGCGAAACCTCAAGCACAGCGAAACACTGGATGAGAGCAAAAAGGAGATAAGTGTGGAAAGAGGTGATGATAGTGAGTCACTCATGCTGTTTATAGCCTTGAGAAGGAGGAGAAAGAAAGTCTCTGGAAAGTTCAAAGACGGACGAGTCAAAGGTAGGTAAGAGACAGGGCAAGTGTCACGACCGATCTGGTGAAGGACAACCGAACAGGATATGCTGAGAAAGAAGGGGACAGGGAGGGAGAGAAAAAGGTGCCACACAAGTGACCATGTAAGTGACCGTATTTTATACGGCTCAAATGGCATTAAATGCACAAAGGCTTAGGTGGCGGATAAGAATAAGGGTATGCAAGACTGTCAAGTAGAACCAGTCAACTTGAAAAACAGTCTGGTCAAAGAGAAGTGGTCACGGCCCAAGGGGAAGTCGTGACCCGCAGGGGTGGTCTTTGCAAAAAGACCACAAGGGGTGGTCTTCGCAAAGAGACCACAGAGGATGGTCTTTGCAAAAACCGTAGAGGAGGTCCGCTGGACAGGGAGGTCCTACGAGATCAAGGGAGATCTTTAAGGAGGTCTGAAAAGCTAAAAGGCTAAGAGGTCCATGGGATAAAGTGGTCCTGTAGACAGGGGGATCTTGACCCACGAGAGTGGTCTTTACAAAAAGACCAAGGGGTGGTCTTTACAAAAAGACCAGAGGTCGGGAGGACAAAAAGGTCATGAGGAAATCCCGCAAAGGTGGTCTTTACAAATAGACCACGAGGTCCTGAAGGGAAGGGGGTCAAAAGGACAAAGGGTAAAGACATAGTGAAACAGAGCCGTCTGATTCAGATCGGGTGGCTCAAAAAGAAGATGGGACGTTCAGGCTAGCCGAACGTGCCACCAGATGAGGCCGTCCAATGCAGGTTGGACGGTTCCAAATGAAGGCGCGGAGCTGAGCCGCGCGGGGAGGTCTTAGACTGGAAGGAGGTCTAAGCCTACGGGGAGGTCTGGGCCCTCAGATCCAAATGAAGGGAGGTCTGGACCATTAGATCCAAACGAAGGGAGATCCTGACGGAGGGGATTCAAAGGAAAAAAGTATCCAACAGAGAAGATCCATGGAAGGTGGTTTAAAGGAGGTCCAGGCAGTCGAGATCAGATCAAAGGGAGGCCTCAACGGTCTAGATGAAGAGCGAAGGAGGTCTTGACGGTCAGGATGGACTCGAGGAAGGTCCTGACGGTCAAGATAGAATCAAAGGGAGATCTCGGCGGTCAAGACCAACACGAGGAAGGTCTCAACGGTCAAGATGGAAGCGAAGGAGATCTCGACGGTCAAGACCAACACATGGAGGTCTCAACGGTCAAGATGAAACCATAGGAGATCTTGACGGTCAAGACCAACACAGGGGAGGTCTAGACGGTCAAGATGAAACCAAAGGAGATCTTGGTGGTTAGGACGAACCCGAGGAGGTCCTGACGGCCAAGATGAAGGGCCAATGAGGTCCTTACGGACTCGGGGAGGTCCAAAAGAACACAGGAAGGGGCAAAGGGATACAGAGAGTTTCAAAAGAACACAAGGGAGGTTCATATGAATACAGAGGGGATTTCAAATGAACATAGGGAGGTCCAAAGGAACACACGAAAGGTTTTGGTGAACATAGGAGGTCTACATGAACAAGAGGGAAGTTCAAGTGGACACAGGGAGATCCAGATGAACAGAGGAGAGGTTTAGACCGGGGAGGTCTGATCCAGAGAAGAACTAACGAGAGAGGTCTGGACTAGAGGAGGTCCAAACACTAGGGTGGTCTTAAACCGAAAGGAGAGTTGGACTAAAGAGGAGATCCAGACCTGAGGAGGTCTAAACCAAGGAGGAACCAGAGAGGGGGTCTAGACCTAAGGAGGTCTAGGCCAAAGTGAAGGGATACGGGTAGGCTATGACAGCAACAATTCAAAATTTCTACCACGTAAACCAGGAAGCCAAGCAAGAAGATGATCACAGATCGTTACCACTAGACGCTTGAGCATGGAAGAAGCGTCGGGCGACTGTCCGACGAAGAGTGCATCGATGTACTGATCGTAGTCGATCGTCCAACGTCAAGCACATTGATGCAGTGGTCATAGTCGATCGTCCAGCGTCCTCGCGAGTCGATCGTCTCCTCCAGCACCTCTGCAGTTCCTTGTGAAGATCGCTGATCGTCCTCAAGCGCAACAACGTAGAAGTGCCTCTATGGTATCCACACGTCCAGGGAAGGAACAACCATACGCCAGTGTGCTAGCACCAAGTCGCACGGCAAGGCTCTCAAGAAGATGGTAGCTAGGGTTTCGGGAGAGCAACTCACGTCCACTCGTCTCATGCCCAACAGCCTCATGCATCTCCTTATATAGTGCCCGTGACGGATCCTATCTGAACACGCTTTACGAATCGTATCTGTACTAGTTTGTTCCAACCCATTAAGTGTGTGCCCGTTAGGTTCATGCGTAGTTCGGTTGTGACTCGAAAACCCTTTCCGACTACGAGTCGTAGCGGTTCCTAGCAGGACATAATGATTCCCGAATACACACAAATTATATCGGACGAACCTTAATGCAATATGATCTACGACCAGGTCCCCATCACTTACGACGAGTCCTATCTCTATAATGACCAGTTAGTATTTGGTCACGACCAACTCGTAACTCCTTACGACTTGGTTTCACCACTCTGTGATTACGTTCGACCGATCTCGACTTGCTTGTATCTCCATACGACAAATCCGAATCGGTCGAACTAAGCTTACCTACTCATGTATTCTCCCTTTGCCTCACGATAAGCTGGTTGAACTCGGTGAGATGTTGTGTCATCCATGGACTGTTCAATACTTTCGGATCGAGTATCGGATAACCTTATGTGGTCGAACTCGACGACCAAAGGGCATGGCCATGCACTTTCTTTATCCGACCACTTGAGGGCCCAGAGATATCTCTCTGTTATGTTAGGAGGGCAAATCCCATATCGACCGATCACATCCCTCTGCATGTTTTATAGCATACCCGAAAGCTACCTTTATAACTACTCGATTCATTTACGAGTAGCGTTTGGCAACCCCTAAGAGTGCTATTATACATGTAGGAAACCATGCTGATCTCAAGTCTAAGGATTATACATCATCATTGCTTAAGACCAACTAACGACACATAGAATCATAACAATCTCAATAGTGTCTCAAGGTGGGTCTTATCCAACACCATGTTCTCTAACATGTGTCCACATTATCGATTCGAGATTCCTATATCCATGACTGGTGAAACATGGTCATCAATACATGTGCTGGTCGTGGAGTCACTAGCGTTCCGACCAGTGACATTCGACTAGGGATACATTTAGAACGACATCATCATAAGTTAAAAGAGCTTCACCAACAAGTCACATACTCATTTAATCTTCATAACTGATGATTCATTCATAGAACAGAATAACATTTATCCAATATTATGAACATAAAGAAATGTAATCATCTCTATGATTGCCTCTAGGGCATATTCCCAACAGTCTCTCACTTGCACTAGAGTCAATCATTTAAGTATCTAATACCGATAGCTCTTGTGTGCGCTTCATGCTTTGGCTGTATGAGAGGCTTTGTCAATGGATCAGCAACATTTAAATCCGTATGAACTTTGCATATCTTAATATCTCCTCTATCCACCAATTCGCGAATGAGATGATAACGCCTGAGTACGTGCTTGGACTTCTGATGGGATCTAGGTTCCTTAGCCTGCGTAATGGCTCCATGTTGTCACAATAGAGATCCATTGGGCTTGAGGCACTCAGAACCACACCCAACTCGGCAATAAAATTCCTTATCCAAACACCTTCTTTTGCAGCTTCCGAAGCCGCAATGTACTCGGCCTCCGTTGTAGAATCAGCAACCGTCTCTTGCTTGGAACTTTTCCAGCTCACCGCACCTCCATTCAAAATGAATACAAAACCAGATTGCGAACGATAATCATCTTTGTCGATTTGGAAGCTTGCATCGGTGTAACCATTTACAACCAGCTCTTCATCACCGCCATAAACTAGGAACGCATCCTTAGTCCTTCTCAAGTACTTAAGAATATTTTTCACAAATTGCCCAAATGACCTTCACCAGGATCAGCTTGGTATCTACTCGTAACACTTAGAGCATATAATACATCTGGTCGAGTACATATCATGGCGTACATGATAGATCCAATAGCTGAAGCATATGGAATACCATTCATGCGGTCTCACTCATCAGTAGTCGAAGGACACTGACTCTTGCTAAAACTTATGCCATGTGACATAGGCAAGAATCTTTTCTTGGCATTTTGCATGTTGAACCGAATCAACACCTTGTCAATATAAGTACTTTGGCTTAATCCAATTAGCCTTCTCGATCTATCTCGATAGATCTTTATTCCCAAGATATATGCTGCCTCTCCTAGGTCCTTCATAGAAAAACTATTTTTCAATGATGACTTAACGGATTCCAGCATAGGAATGTCATTCCCAATCAATAATATGTCATCCACATATAAGATTAGAATTACAAGTGCGCTCCCACTAACCTTCATGTAAACACAAGGTTCTTCTTTGTTTTTGATGAAACCAAACCTTTTGATCTCCTCATCAAAACGTATATTCCAACTCCGAGATGCTTGCTTCAATCCATAAATGGACTTCTGAAGTTTGCACACTTTACTAGCATTCTTTGGATCGACAAAACCTTCAGGCTATGTCATGTACACATCCTCACTTAGGTTTCCATTAAGGAAAGCCGTTTTGACATCCATTTGCCATATCTCATAGTCGAAATATGTAGCAATAGCTAGAATGATCCGTACAGATTTAAGCATCGCTACCGGTGAGAAGGTCTCATCGTAGTCAACTCCTTGAACTTGTCGAAAACCTTTTGCGACTAGTCAAGCTTTATGAATGTGAATATTTCCATCCATATCAATCTTTTTCTTATAGATCCATTTGCACTCAATGGTTTTAACACCATCAAGTGGATCGACCAGGTTCCAAACTTGGTTGTCTCTCATGGAGTCTATCTCGGATTTCATGGCTCCAAGCTATTTCTCAGAGTTTGGGCCCATCATCATTTCCTTTGCTTCGAGCCTGTGCCTTAGATTATGGAAAAAGCTGGGACAAGAATCTACCCTATGCAGAATTCTCGTACAACAATAGTTACCAAGTCAGTCTACAGATGTCTCCATTTGAAGCTTTGTATGGCAGAAAATACAGAACTTCGCTCTTTTGGGATGAAGTAGGAGAGCATCAATTCTTTGGACTAGAGTTGATCAAAGAAGCTGAAAGTAAGGTTAAAGCAATAAGGGAACGTTTGAAAGTGGCTCAATCTCGACAGAAGAGTTATATTGACAACCGTCGAAGAGAATTAACCTTTGAAATAGGAGACTTTGTTTACCTCAGAGTTACTCCACTCCGAGGAGTAAGAAGGTTCCGGACCAAAGGAAAACTTGCACCCAGATTTGTGGGACCTTACAAAAATTTTGGCAAAAAGAGGTGAAGTCGCTTATCAGTTAGAACTGCAACCTCCTTGTCTACGGTACACAATGTCTTTCATGTGTCCCAGCTAAAGAAGTGCCTCCGAGTGCCGGAAGACCAGACCCGTTTGGAGAGCATTGATCTCCAAGAAGACCTTACTTATGTAGAACAGCCAATCAAAATTCTAGACGTCGCAGAGCGTGTTACCAGGAGCAAAATCATCTGTTCATATAAAGTCCAGTGGAGCCACCATCCAGAAAGTGAAGCCACCTGGGAGCGAGAAGAAGATTTGAAAGCTGAGTATTCCCACCTTTTTGCTGACCAAGTTTGAATCTCGGGGCCGAGATTCCCTTTAAGGGGGGTAGGTTTGTAACAGCCCAAAATTTCAAAATTCAGAGAAAATTAAAACCTAATTATTTTTGTGGATTTTCTGAAGTTTTAAAAGCTTTTCCCTAATTATTTTAAATCTAAAACAAAATTAATTGCAAAAACTATTACCAAGTTTAAGTTGGAATTATTTTATTTAAATCCAAAATGCCCTTGAGAATTTCTGTGAATTTTCTCATCATTTTTGGATTTATTTTACTATTTTCTAAAACTTAATCGAATTATCTGAATTAAATCAATTGGAAAATCAATAGAAATTCGCCAACAGTGTTTGGGCCGAATTCGGCTCAGCCCACCTCCGCACGCAAGACACGCCCAGTGCCCAGCTCTCCCGCGCCCCCATTTCATCGCGACCGTCGGATTACAATCCGACGGCTAACGCCACCTCCCTTTCCTTCTTTCTTTGTCAGGACCGCCATGTGGGACCGCCGCCTCTGGTCGTCCTCTTCTTTCCTTTCTTCCCGCTACCCCTTCCTTTCTTAGCCGCGCCGTCTGCCATGGATGTGCTTCGCGAAGCTTCCACGCCCGGCAAAACCTTCATCAAATCGCTGATTTCTCGCACGCGTTCAAATCGCCTGGCAATCCCGCACCCGATTCCACCTCTCACTTTCCCTCTTCGCCCCGATTCCTCAATCTTCGCCGGAGACGCCGCGTGGACCTTCGTGCGCCTCAAGCCGCTCCGCCCCTCCCCGGCCCTATAAAAGGGAGCCCCAGGGTATGCCTTCCTCCCCACACCACAACGCCGCCACCCACAGCTCTCCTCCTCCCCCGTAGCGCCCAAATTTCGAAGTTTCTCACCGGCGGCCGAGCTTCGGTTCTTCTCCAATTTTGGCGCCCCCGTTGACGCCGCGTCTTCACCGCCGCCACCTTCATCATCGCCGCATCACCGCGAACACGGCGCGCCCAACCACTTCCTCGGAGAAACCCCGGAGCCCCTTCGCCGCCGTCGACCCCGCGCCGCCGTCGCTAAATCCCTCGTCGCTGGCAATTCTGTAGCGCCCCTCCGCCACAAGGTATACCATCACGATTAGTGAAGCCTCCCCGTTCATTTGTGCACCCCCATTTGGTTCGCCGTGGTGCAACGCGCCGGTGAACCCGAGCTCTAGCGCCGCCACTCACCGGAGCCTACGTGGCACGGCCACGTAGGTGCCATGTCACCGCCACCTCAGCGTAGGATCCCACGTGGATCCTACGTGGCTGCCTGTGTGGCGCCACATCACCCCGCACCGCCACCTCTGCGCGGCCCCTTAGCCAAAAGGTCCCGTGGACACAGTTCACGTGGACCGTGTCTATGACACGTGGGGCCCGCATGTCAGGGAATTATTTTAATTCCTTAATCCCAAAAATCTCGAGTGACGTCGCCTTTTGCAATAAATGGAATTTCCTTCGGGAAAAGAAATCAGGAAATTCATTTAAATTTCAGATTTAGGTTTAAACTTGTAAAATTCATATCTTTTGCATCCAATCTCCAAATTGGGTGATTCAAATTGCTAAAATCATAGAAAATTATTATCTAGCTAAATAAAATAAAATTATTCTATTTGGAGTTAGTTTTATTTGTCTTTTTGGAATTTATTTGATTTTCATTTGAATTTGTCGTACTTTCGCGTATAGACTTTAACGATTCCGGAGAGGTAGATCCTTTAGAGGAATTAGAGTTTCAAGACTTCAACGAAGGCAAGTTATACCCTTGACCATATTGCCCCCAGTATTTTAAAGTTATTTAATTCAGTTTTTAAAATTATTATTGCATGCATATTTTTTAGTCAATTATTTTAATACCATGTTTAAATGTTTAGTTATTCCAATTGTTATTGTATGGCCAATTTTGAATATTGAAATGTCATTCCTTTGTCACCATAGATAAATTGATCTGGAAATTATTCATGCTTAGCAAATGCTTAGACCATGATTTTGATTTTGGGAGGATTTAGCCAAATCATTACAAAATTGTTTAAAATTAAATCTATGGTATTGTTTTACCATAGAGAATTTGTAAATGTGGTTTTTATTAAAATAAAATTAAAAATGGTTTGGACTTGGGCGAAACGGATGGATGGTGGGTGCAGGTTTATGCACGGGCTTAATCTGGTTAAGATTAAGACCCAGGGTTTGATTTTAAAAGACGCCCAAGTTAATTAAGGACCGGTCTTTGAGCCGCATCTTGCTATGCCTCACCGTACCACCACATGTCTTGTATGGGCAAGACCTGGCTCATTAATTTGGGATACCTCATAGATATTTGTCTTTGTGTTGTATGTGTGGGTGTCGGTCAGGACTATAGTCCCACTGGCGCAAGAAATTTGTCGGAGGACGGTCATCCAATAGAAGTGAAACCTTAGCGGGTATGAGTACTATGAGGTAGATCATTGTAAAGGCACATCACGTGCTCTAGGCGCTTACCTAAGGTAGTGGCGGTGGCATAGATATATCTGGGATAAACTAGAGAATTCGTGTCTTGTGGGTAAAATTGTACAAACTCTGCAGAGTAGAAAACTATTGAATAACGCATCCATGATCATGGACATGCTAGCAAAGCCACTCCGAGTTAGACTTGTTTTTGGTTTCAAAATGGTTTCAACAGATGTTTTTGGATGGATAATCCTTGTGGTAGGAGGGTATCCTTCACCATTCAATTATGGAGGTTATCCACACTATAAAATTGTTATTTAAAATTTGATTTTAGATATAGTATAAAAATGGCCTTGGAAATTACTATGATTATTTAAAATTGAAAATGCTGCTTTATGCAAATAAACCCTACCAATATCCCTTGTTTACCTTATGCATGCATTCAATCTGTTACTTGACGGGTGTAACTTGCAAGCACGGTAGTAGTGCTTACTCTTGTTGAATAATCTTTATTCAGGAGAAGACCTCTATCAAGACGGTGAGGACATTGATGCTTAGGCCACGCTTCCCCAGACGATTGCCTGTGGCGAATCATTGGGTCTACTACTACTGCTTTGTTTTCCGCTGTGTTTTACTTTATTTGGCCTCAGGCCCTTTTGTAATAAACTCTGAATAATTATTAATAAAATATGTGATATGTTTTGATTATCACTTTTGTTTGACTGTGTACACTAGAAATCCTAGACTAGTGTATGAACACAGAGAATTCGGGATCCTTCGCTCCCGGGTTCGACAGTGCATCATTAAGATTTAAAATAAACAACCCGTTCAAAAGCAGAGCATAGCCATAAAACATATCATTCAAAAATATAGAACAACCATTGTCCTCAATAATGAATTTATAACCCTCTCGCCATCAAACATGAAATTTGAGATAATGTTTCTACTCATGGTGGGCGTAATAACAATTATTTAATTTCATAATAAATCACGAAGGCAAAAACAACGGTAAAGTCTCGACGGCTAATGCAAAGACAACCTTTGCTTTATTCGACGCGAAGATCCATCTCGCCTCTTGCAACTCTCCTATTCTTTGTTAGACTCGCATCGAATTGTAAATATGAGCAAGCAGGCCGTTATCAAATACCCATGAGTTAACAGAAGAATCAGCAAGAAAAACATCTATAACATTAATACCTGAAGTGGAAGGTTTAGTCCCACCATTCCTTTTCAGATCAGCCAGGTATTTCTTGCAGTTCCTTTTCCAATGTCCTGGTTCCTTGCAGTAAAAGCATTCATTCTCTTGAGTTGGGCCAGACTTAGTCTTGGGCTTAGGCTTGTTAGTTTGGATCCCATCCGAAACTTTCTTTCTCTTTCCTTTGACCCAAGTTCTAGCCTACTTCTTGAAGCTTGTACTCTTTTGCACCATCATCACATGACTGTTGTTTTTCTTAATGCTGTCCTCTGCAGTCTTAAGCATCATATGCAATTCGGTGAGATTCTTGTCTAAGCCATTCATATGGAAGTTCGAATGGGCCGACCATAGCTTGCGTGAAGCGAAGCAAGAATCAAATCTGTAGCCAACTCTTAACTAAGTGGAAAACCAAGTTTTTCCAAGCTCTGTGTGTAACCAACCATCTTGATCACATGTGGGCTCACGGACTACCCTCGGCTAGCTTACACGCAAACAAGTTCTTTGAGATCTCATATCTCTCGGTTCTTGCTTGTGTCTCAAACATGCCTTTGGCGCCACGATCATATCGTGAGGCCTCAATGTTCTCAAACCGCTTCGAAGGTGCGAGTTCATCGCATGACAAGCATGAGGCGGCTAACATCAAGGGACTCATCACATGCCTTTTATAGGCGGTTTTAAAATAGCAATGACATTATCGTGAGCACATCTGGAATTGGTTCCTCTAGAACATGTTCCTTTTTATCTTGCCTGAGAACTATTCTTAGGTTGCGGTACCAATCCGCAAAATTTGTTCCATTCAGTTTTTCCTTATCAAGTATCGAATGTAATGCAAAACTGGATGTAGGTACAGCAGTTGATGCCATGATCTACAACATAAAACATGCAAAACTAAGACATATATTCAAGAAAAGTAACTTCTATTAAACAATTTAATAAAGATACTCCCACTAAATACCATATCCCTCTTATGACATTTAGCGATTCAAGATCCACAATCAGGTAATCTACTAGTGAGCTTTGGCATCACTGCTAGAAGATTAGTGAATTCGGTAAGCAACCCTTTGCTAATCATATCTCTATATGACTCTTGTTGTTGGGCAGCATCTCTATACTCCGGCACCTAACCCTATGCCCCAAGGTCCATAACCGTTATGATGACCTTGTCAAGTTAAACCAATACAATGCGTGTAAGTGTCCGACACAAACCCATCTAGTCAAGGAAAGTTAATGACATTCCGCTTTAGCAAGACCTACCATTAAAATACAAGACTTTTGATGGTGCAGCTTATTGGAAGGGCATCAATTTAACTTAACATTATGTGAGGGAATTTTAATTTGACCATGTTAAAAGCATCTAATGAAAAACATGACTTAAGATCATGACAGGAATAAACACAAACATTCACAGATAATCATATCACTGTGAAATAGTATGGCCCGTAACATGACGATCTCCATCAGTATGCTTCCTGTCCTCCGACCACCATGCTTGAAGTCTCCGACCGAATTCATCTACTAAGCAATTACTCCTAAGAGCTAGTAATGAATTACATAGGATATTATCAAGCATCACATGTCGGTACGCAGACCATTATACAATAATATGTAGCTCGATGGCTATCTCACAACATGACACGCAGGTCATGAAAATCCATACATGCATCGCATACACAATGGGCCATACTATTCACATCAATCCCTGCAAAAACAAGTTACACATAGAATCCAATTCTATTAGGCGACATGAACACATACTACCTATAACGCGCGGTACGATTACCAAAGCAACATCTTTGAGTATGAATTTGTTATTAACACGCACTGTACCTTTTGCCATCACAATTCCAATTGAAGCATCTCCAAAAGTAATCAATTCATCACTGGATGCCTTAGTGAGGGAGGAGAACCATTTTGAATCACCTGTCATGTGCCTGGAACATCCTAAGTCTACTAACCATATGTTCCCCTTCCTCAACAGCTGTACCTACATTAAGAAAATATTGGTCTCACAGTACTGGGGTTAGTAAGATACGACTTTAGAACCTAGTACTGAGAAACACATCGAACAGGAGCAACACGAGCATTTCTGTTTTCTAGAGTCTAGCGGTCATACCGCTGTTTAGGCGCCGGTATTACCGCTCGAGTAAAAGTTGCAGCAGTTTGTTTACTTGAGACAAAAGCGATGATAAGGGACTTGAAAATATTTTCTTAGCCTATCTCTCTTTTCTTTCTTTGCTTTTCAAAAGCGATCTTGAACCAAATGCCCTTCTTTTCCACGGTGAGTACATTGATATTTGTCTTGATAAGAAGTTGCAGTTTTCTTTTCTGATACTCACTTTGATAGAAGGATCCTTTGTAAAACTAGCAGATTTAAACAAAACTTGTTTAGGTTCAGATTCAATTTCAAACTTTCCAGGTTCAAGGAGCTTAAGAATTTTGGGAGGATGATTCTTGGCATGTTCAACAACATTAAATCCTAGACCTTGACTTTTAGTACTCACTTTTGATCTGTCTAGAATCATGTTCAAATTTTTCTTGCCAAAAGAAAATCTTTCCAAAGTGTCCTTAAGATATTCATTTTCTTTAGCCAAAGTAGGACAGATTGTGCACTTAACAGATTCATTCAAGGTTTTCTTAGAAGCACTAGACAGAGCTAATTTTTCCTTTTCAGCAAACACATTTAGTTGTCTAGTTAAAGCTTCTATTTCAGTAGTGAGCTTGGGACAGTTAGTGCAAGAAAGTGTCTCATGATAAAGCATCTATTGAATGGATTCCTGAGATGACTTTAGTCTAGCTTCTAGCAATTCACAATTAGAGCAAGTTTTAGTTTGAGCATTCAAAATACTTGAAGACGGTGTCGCGCTTGCGGCTGTCGTCGGCGTCGATCTTGACTGGCGGTGGAGTGCGCGCGGCGACAAGCTTGATGGCGACCAAAGGGGAGGCGCTGCATGGAGGCAAAGTGGAGGGGCGAGCCTTGCAGGCGGCACTGGAGCCTTGATCTTGGGGGGGGCGAGCCGTGAGGCGATGGTCGGGCGCGAGGCGCGGGGAGGGACCGGCCGTGGGGCGGAGGAAGGGACGGGCGTAGGGGCGAAGGGGAGGGGCAGCGGCCGGGCGTGGGCGTGGAGGTGGTCGTCGGCGTCGACCTTGACTGGCGGCGGGCGGAGTGGCGCGGCGATCGGCTTGGATGTCAACCCAAACAAAGGGTAGGAGGCCAGGCGTGGAGGCGAAGTGGAGGGACCAGGCACGTGGTCGGCGGGCAGGGGAAGGGAAAGTGGCGGCGTGGTAGGGAGTGGAGGGACAGGAGGGTGGGAGGGAGCGGCGGCGGCGGGGGGAGAGAAGGCAGGCGTGGCAGGGAAGGGGAAGAGGCGGCGCGGAGGGAGCGGAGGGACGGGAGGAGGGGAGAGGGCGGCACAGCGCGGCTGACACGAACGAAGGGCGATGCCACGATGGTGACGACGCGAGGAGTCTGGAGGCTTCTACATTGACGGGCCATACGCCCGTGCGATCGAATGGCGAGCAAACCGTGTGCACACGATCTGACGGCCAGGAACAAAATGAATGACGTGGATAGCCTGGGAGGCTGGCTAGGAACTCCCCTATAATAAGGGTAGATATTCTACTTTAGAAGATGCAAAAGTGAAATATTCTGCTTTAGATTATCATCATCCATTGGCTTTGGCTTAAGGTCCAGATTAGCTGCGGCCACTTTGATAATTGTTCTCACTCACTTGCAGCTCTTTTTGTTGAGATGAGCGGCAAAACCTTTTTCCCCTCTTTTATAACTCATTATTATTTTTTCTTTGCGATTATGTCATCTCAACTCATGATTCTGACTTCTATTATTTCTGTAAGCTGATTACATCCGGACGCAACCAAGCGAAATCACGAGTAAAACACAGACAAAACAAAAGGTTACTGTTTTCTTGCACGAATTCTGTCGTGTGCACAGCACATCCATAGTTCCAAATATTCTATTGAAGACATCGCATCACCACAACATGTTCTGGAATTAAACTGCTTATATAGAATCCATCTCAATCAAGATTACTTCCAGCTTGCATAGGCATGCCATTGTAATCGACTATATCTGAATGAACTGTAGCAAACGAAGGTTACATTGTACTGTAAGTAAGGGCGTTGACGTGGATATTGTTACAAGAATCCAGTCCTTTAACTAAAAAAGTTCAAAGAGGAAAAGGTAAAGCACAAACAACAACCTATACCCTATTACATCACCTAATTAAGCAGGAAATGAGATGAATATCAAAGAAACTCTTTGATCCTACCAACTTTATGAAGGCTGGTGTCATGAAGCTTCAACAAAGCCAAACTTGCCAAGCACAGCTGTTGTTTCCTCCCTTGAACTGCAAATTTGTATTTGGTGTTAAAGATTCCATCTAACATTGTGTTAAAAACAGTTACATCTCTCAATTCGATCTGAGAGATCTAATCAAAGCTTTGATTTGAATAATTGATATTACTATTACTGCGCTTACCTTCCATCTCTCAATATCTTGTAGACTCCTGGTGTTATTAGGTCAACAATTGTTGAACCAGCACGTCCAGAAGGAAGTATCCCGCCATCAAAGACATATGAACAATGTGGCCATAGATCCTCAAAATCTTTGACACTGACACTACTAGGCTGCCCGCTTAAGTTGGCGCTTGTAAGTGCAAGTGCACGTCCAGCACCACGAGCAATGGATCGTATGCAATCAAAATTTGGCACACGAACTCCAATGCTGTCCAAACCAGGATTAAGTGATCTCTCCAGTATACTGTTTTCACCTAAATGTAAATGAATAGAGTATATTCAACACCTCATGCTGCTTAACAAAGATGCTACATAAAACTAAGAAAAAAAGTGTGGGTTGTGGAATCCGCACCTCGTTTTAGAACAACAGTGACAGGCCCAGGAAGTAGACTATCAAGCAAGCCATGGGGTAAGTGATCCACTACTGCAAACCGTGATATGTCTGGGACATCAGCAACACAGATTGCCAGAGGGCGTGTTTGTATGCGCCCTTTGATCTCATATATACGATTTACTGCTTCTGCAGAACTGTCATGAAGATCCTTTTTAAAAACGAACAAATGGATGAATGCAGCTAATTGACATGGAGACACAGAATATCCAAAAGGAAAGTCTTAGCTTAAAGGGACGCAACAGTCCTCCTAACTCTAGATGAAAGCAAGGTTCAAAAATTACCAACGAAGATTTCTGAAATGTTGTGGATTTTTTCCATGATATGGGTACAGATTCATCATAACTTGATTCGGAGTTATTCATGAAAACAATTTTGGATTTGTTGTGCTATACAATCTCACTACATCATTGTGGTAAATTCTAATTTATAGTCAACATGAAAACAGCAGGACAAAAGAAAGCAAGGAACACGTTAAAATTCATAGCAAAAAAGTTTAACAAAACACTAACCATGCATCACAAGCAAACCCATATATTGTATCAGTGGGTACTGCGATCACTTGCCCCCTGTTAATTGCATCGATTGCTTTTATGACATGATCTTTCATTGCAGGGAGAATGTGTTCTGCCATGGCTTCTATTATGTGTGCCATGTCTTCTGACACCCTGACTGAGCAGGGCACTACAGACTCTGTCTCATGTTGAGAAGATAATCTGCTGATCCTAACAAAGCTGAACAAAACAAGTGTGTCAGTACATGGTGATTCAGAATGAGGAGCCTATGACACTTAATAAAAGAAACACATAGTTCTCCTGTGCGCTAAAATCCATGAAAAAACAAACAATTTATATAGCAAGTGCTCAAAAAAGGGTTTCCATGAATAACGGGTAAATTCATATAGCGAGTGCTCAGAAAAAGATTTCCATGAACAACGGATAATTGGGGGGCGAACAAGATAGAACAGGGGCAGACTCTGCTTAGAACAGGAGGAGAGTCAAACAAGTTATTATATCCGACACGGGGAAGGGCATCCAAGTCTCTCTGGCAGGTGGGCCCCACGCTGCTCCTGGCTTCCGGGAGCTCCGCGAAGTCCGAGCTGGGGACTGTTCCGCGAGGAGGCACAAAGAGAGAGGGGCTCTTGTGCAAAATCTATGTTCACGCTAGGGTTTAAGGTTTGGGAAGAGCGCGACCGCCGCTGGCGACGAGGACGGGCTGTGATGGCGGAGGCGGCCGTGAGCTACCTCCGAGACAGCCGACTTGACGGTGAGCAACCACCGTCTTTGGTGTGGAGGGTTCCCTCCGGTCTTTGTCTGCTTGCGCTATGCCATGCTCCATGTCGCGCCACCGCCGCCTCCCACTCGCCGCAGAAGGCGCCGCCGTATTGTTAGCCCCTTCGCGGTATGGACCGTATGGTGCATTAGCTTGGCTCACCTTTGCCTCGTTTGGCTAATGACGTGAGTTGTTGGCTTGGTTGCGAACTTATGGTGGTGCAGCCCTGCAGGGGACTTGTGGTTGTGCCGTTTGACCAGAGCCCGGAAGAGTACCTGGATTTCATGCGACGCTGCGGCCTTGATTCAAATGCTTTAGATCGATGGTATGAATTAT
Organism: Phyllostachys edulis; assembly: GCA_036346405.1. Taxonomy (NCBI): domain Eukaryota; kingdom Viridiplantae; phylum Streptophyta; class Magnoliopsida; order Poales; family Poaceae; genus Phyllostachys; species Phyllostachys edulis. The sequence goes on from JAYEVD010000309.1 coordinate 201,638, forward strand.
GATCTCACAGAACTAAAAAGGAAAAAAAATAGAGCACAGCAGAACCAACATTTGAGTAGAGTTGGCACTTTAAAATCTGAACTGAATTGCAAAATCAGAGCTTGTTTTCTGTTAAAATGTTCTACTGTCTGTCCGACATAGCTTCTTCTTTATGCAGACCAAAGTTGGCGCCTATATTAATTAACTCTGTGCAGGGTTGTTGTGGACAAAAGGCCCTAGCAACAGGAGAGGAAATCAACTCGGTTTCAGCAGGCGTGCAAGACTTAGATTCGGGCACTGTAGCGATTACGGGAACAGTAACCAGACTAGACTTGGATTCGGACACTGTAGCAATTACGGGAACAGTAACCAAAATACTTGCAGCGAAGGAAGAATAGATAAGCTAGCTTCTCCTTAAGAGAATAGATTAGAGTTTGGTTCTCCTTCCGAGAACGTATTAGTTTCCAATGTTAGCTATTAGAGATAAGTTAAGATATCCCTTTTGGATATGGTAGGTTACTAGTTAATTCCCTTCAGGACTCTTAGGAATTAGGAAGATGATTCGTATTAGGAAAGGAACGTGCTAGAGTTTGCATCGCTAAAGTCCAACATCCACTATATAAGGATGCAATGTAACCCCATTGAACTCAAGCAAGAAATAAATCTCTGTCTTGATTGCTACTCCTGTCCATCTAATTTCTCTCTTCTATCCCGTTATCCTTCGACTACGAAGCGGTTACAACATTTGGTATCGAGCGATCGATCTTGGGTATCCACCACGATCGAGATGGTCGGCAAAGAAGGAAGACAAGACATTCATACTAATGATCTTTGAAGAATATCAACGCCAAACTAGATTGCATCCTTGGGTCACTTGATCTTGCACCAACAACGTCACGAGGCGTTCGCAAGTCCATCGAAGGAGACAATGCCCTCGCCGATAACACAACCGAGGCGCAAGTGGTAGAACAACGGTGGCCATGCCACGACATCGACGCCGCCATCGCTGCTCCTTCATCTGACGAGAACGCGTTGCATCTTCAGCGGCGCCGACATGACATCTTCAAGGCGGTCGCGATGGCGTGTACTTGCTGGAGAAGCGGTTTTTGGCGGCCGCTCCCGATAGCCATATTGGTGCATCGAGATGTGACGGCTACGGTGAAGGAAGAGCAAGAGGCGCAGATGTCGCAAAAGCGATGGTGGTTCCTTCGCATGGCGAGGCGGCAAATCCGGCCGCAATATGCCACACCGAGGCAAAGCGCCGATGCCAACCAAGATTATTTGGCGAGAAGCGCCACGAGGCTGCTGTGGCGGCGCACCAAGACACTGATGGCGACCTTGTTTGGGGAAGCGGTTGTAGTGCATGCGCATGAAGCGGACAATTGCATGTGATCGCCATGCATGCATAAGTTGCGACAAGGTGGCATGCATGGAAGCGTGTATGCATGTGATCCAAACAAGCCAGAAAGTTCGTGGAGTTTGCATGGGAGCCGGGAGGAGCGGTGTCAGGATCAAGTCACGAGGTTTGCAAGAGGAGCACATCATAGACATGTCAAGGATCAAGTTGCATGTTCCATTGGAGGTTCTTTGTGATGCTAAAGCAGGTTTGCTTGTGTTGTCACACCTATATGAGGAAGCAATGGTCCGCAAGGACATGTGCTCTAACGTGACGCATCGTCAGCGTCAAGACATATCATCGATGTGGGGCTACGAAGGATTGCAGCCGTGGCCACCACCTTGCAGCTTGAGGACAAGCCGCTTGTCCAGAAGGGTGTAATGTTGTGGACAAAAGGCCCTAGCAAGGAGAGAAATCAACTCGGTTTCAAAGCGTGCAAGACTTAGATTCGAACCTTCATGGCGATTACGGAGCGATGAAGGACTAGACTTGGATTAGGACATCAGTAGCAATTACGAGAACGATGAAGGACTACTTGCGTGAAGGAAGAATAGATAAGCTAGCTTCTCCTTAAGAGAATAGATTAGAGTTTGGTTCTCCTTCCGAGAACGTATTAGTTTCAATGTTAGCTATTAGAGATAAGTTAAGATATCCCTTTTGGATATGGTAGGTTACTAGTTAATTCCTTGAGGACTCTTAGGAATTAGGAAGATGATTAAGTATTAGGAAAGGAGCGTGCTAGAGTTTGCATCTGCTAAAGTCCGACATCCACTATATAAGGATGCAATGTAACCCCATTGAACTCAAGCAAGAAATAAATCTCCTGTCTTCAGATTGCTATTCCCTGTCCATCTAATTTCTCTCTTCTATCCCCGTTATCCTTCGACTACCGAAGCCGGTTACAACAAGGGTGCTTATGCATTTACATTCATGTTAAAAATACGTTGGTAATTTTGATTGTATGTTTGCCTTGGTTGGCTGAACATAAACTGAAACTGTTGGTACCTCTAATGTGCCAAATAAGACTTGGCAGGATTTTATTGGTAAGGCAAATATCAACTGGGACTATGGGGCCACTATGCAAAGAAATTATAAGTTGATAAATGGTAGTACAATCTTTGGTAAATCTAGAATTTTCAATAGACTAAGCTGGCACCTCACCTCAGGATGAAATGCTTGAGCTAACAGAATTCACTCATATTGTTTACATGGCTTGTTAGTTTAGAGTCTTTAGACTGTAGAATGTCTTACTGATGGTAGAATCTAGATGAATGTGCAATAAGTTTTAGAATTTTTACATTGTTCCAACAGTGTTCGGATAGGGGATTGCTATACTAGCATGACCGTGAGCAGCTGAGCGACAGCAGAACATCTCATACTAGCATGACAAACACCAAATTTGGCGCTTTTATACAAGGAAAGATTTAGAAATCTTTAAGCATATCAAACAGAAAGCAAGCGAGGCTAAAAGTTAAAAGCTACACACTCTTATGGAGCTCTTGGCAAACTAGGGCACTAATTAGGGAGCAAGCAAACAAGAATCGGAGAAACGAGGAGAGATATACCTCTAATCGGAGAAACGAGGAGAGATATACCTCTTAGCCAGCGGTTGCCTGGTAGAGGGACAAACCAGAGGGAACCTCCCCCCAGCCGCCTTCACGCACGCCTTCATCTCCCCCTCCTCTTCTTCCTCCTCCCGCCACCGCCACGCAGGAAAAGGAACGGCGGAACAGGAGCAGCTCTCCCCCTTTGCGGTTTGGGTATCAGCAAATATGTAATTATATCATGGAAATCATGCAACAATGCATCTAACTTCAATTAGGCAGCCAAAATGTGTTGTCTGCTGCAAATATTTAGACAGGCCCCCAACCAACGAACTCAAATTAATTAGATTAACAAAAAAAAAGTGTCCAGAAATGGACATCTCAACTAATCGAAACATCTTCGAAATTTCTACCTTTGTTTTGGAATAGAATGAATGAAAGCTGCTCATTGAACGTTCGATAACACTACAATGTCTTGTAACTCTTGTTTGACGCAAGGTAAAGTTATATGCTATAATCAGCAAAAGACTCGATTTGGCACACACTATACTCGGACAGAGATATAAAAATGAAATTCCAGGAAACAAAACCCATGTACATAAAGTACTCTTAAGTTTATTCAGATGGAAAGAAGTGATATGCTCAGCTCAACTCAACTCAAGGGAAATAAAAACAATGTGCTTCATAGATCCTGGTATTTGGAACTGAAGAAAGGACCACTGCATTACATCAATTGAGAGAAAGAGCCCTTTTAGCTGAATTGACCAGCAGCGGACGCTTTCTTTTGCTAGCAGTAGGAGCAGCCACTGGTGATCATGTTCAGGAGGGGAAGAACAAGCTAGCCAACCTAATTAATTGCATTCTGGTAGTGGTGGTCTAATGCTAAATTGAGCATTCACCAGGGGAAAAAGCACACTTTTTTTCCTGGTGGTGGTGGACTAATGCTAAATTGAGCATTCACTGGGGAAAAGAATGGCATGTCTATGTGCAATCAAGAGTGTCGATCAAACGTACTTTGAACACATCTTTCACTACAAAAACAACCACAAACCAAGTAGTTCAAGGGGAAGTGCAGTGCAGGGATGTTGTACCTTGGGTTGGAGGAAGGAGGCGTGGGCGGGATGCTCGGTGAAGGTGGCCGGAGGAGCGGGCGTGCGGCTCGGTGGAGGTGGCCGAGGCGTGGGCGGGCGACCGGGCGTGGCGTGGAGGGCAGATCCGGTCAGCGGAGGTGGCCGGAGGCGGCGGGCGTGCCAGTTGGAGGAGGCGGCGGTCTCGGTCGAGGCGAGCTCGAAACCTGAGTCGCAAGCGTGAGGAGCTGCAGGCGGGAGGTGGCGAGGAGGCGCAGCGTCTTGGGAGGCGGCGAGGCGGTGTATGTGGTCTGAGGGGCATAGGCAAGCGCCCAGGGCGCTAGGGATGGGGGCAACCGTCAGGGGGGTGGGGAGCGGAGATTGGGGTCACCTCAGGAATATATCTGCAGTGCAGGCGTAATAACCCGGAACTTGAGGGCATTTTGGGAGCGTGGGCAGGAAGCCGCGGGAAGCTACTCACGGCCAGCTTCCGGCTTCTGGCTTCCTGCTTTGGGGAAAAGCGGGGGAAGAAAGCCGTCTGTTTGGGATGGCTTCCGGCTTTTCCCGACGAAAACCAAGTCAAGTATCTCAAACACCCCTAAGATTGGGCGGCTTCCATGGACGCCAAGCAGCGAACCGTGATCACCAACAGGTGTCGGAATTCGGGAGCCATGTCGAGCCGATTCAACGACACAAGAGGTATAACCTTGGTGATTGCATCTCCCGGCGTAGGCACCTGTCAGTTGGCCCTATGCTCCCAACAGAGTATACGGGAGACCGACGACCTGTTTGACGGCCCAAGGAATGAGCTTCTCAAGTGGCTGACCAACGAAGAGGAGCTGCTCAAGGTGGTATCCATTGTTGGATCTGGAGGGCTTGGGAAGATCACACTTGCAAGAAAGCTCTACCATAAACTTGGAGGACGATACGACTACCGAGCATTCCTACACGCGTCCCAAAAGCCTGATATGAAGAGGCTTCTCGGGGGCATGCTCTCACAACTTCGACACCACCACCAGCCCCCTGATGCTTGCGACGTGCCGGAGCTTATTCACATGATAAGAGGTATTTCTTTTCACACATATTATCAGTGGCGGATCTAGGATTTCACCACGCCTCAGTCTAAATTCTAGTAGACTAACATGCTAGAACTAACATCAATTTATACCCACAGTCCCACACCACGACATAACATGATGGTAACTACCCAGAACCAATAATTGCATCTGAAAAGCAAAATGAGACCCCTCCATGTATGCAGATGTCAGTGCAGATGGCTCTGCGATCTGGAGCAGGTACCCCCAAAATCCAGCAATCTCTGGTGCCATCTTCTTCGTTGAAACTCGGTTTAGTAGCAACTACACGAGCAGCATAAGATCCATGCTCTACGTCTGAAGTCGCCGCGCCAACATTCTCATCAGCAAATTTGCTGCATCTGTAGATGGACAGCGCTGTGCCAAGCTGAACAATTCACAGAACAGAACAATCTTTTCTTCAGATAAGGAATGTGTTGATGTAAAAGTCCTAGACATGTATCATTGGCTTGAGGAATTCAGTGAAGAGAAACTATTTGGTGGTGAAAGAGGAAGGGGCTGCCCCGAAGAAAATCGTCACCAGAATGATGGTCCACGTGATAGACAGTTCAACAACCACTTAGAAGAAGCTGGGGAGAAGTAGCGGTTCAACAACCACTTAGAAGAAGCTGGGGGGCAAATGCTACTTCTGAGAGGAGAGTTACAAACACCAACAACTATCAGATCTTTGTATATAGCTAACTTTGATGCTACCAACCAGTTACACTGCATTCTTTTTTTAATAAAAAAAACACACACTAGAGAATTGCAAAACACACACACACCAGCTATTTAATTAGCTTTATATCAGATTTCTTGGATGGAACAGGAAGTCATAAGCCCAAGTGACTAGTTGGAGTGGGTATTCTCACAACGCTGTCCATTAATCATGTATTGAGACGCTTGAAGCTAGACCATACAAGTAGAATTACAATACCTGCTACTGCTAGTATGATGATGTACTGATTATGGTTAGTTATGATATTGTACTGCTGCTACTGCACAAAAGATTGTTTCTTAAATGTGCTTCAGAAAACATGTACTGTGAATGCATAATTTAGCACCAATATTGAGGTCTACAATTTTGAGCACAAAAATGAATCATTTAGCACCAATTTTGAGCAATATCATGAGATAGCAGATTAACAGGTCAGCTATTTCTTCTTTGTTGCTGTCAACACGAAAAGGGAAAGATACCTGCGGGCTGCGGCTGCGGGCGGGGAGGGAGCGGGTGCAGCGCCGGGCGGGGACGGAGGGCGCGGGCGCGACGGCCGGAGGGGAGGGAGTGGAGCGGCGGCGGCGGGCGAGTAGCCGGGAGGCCTGGAGGGCAGGGATTTGGGGTTGGGGCGTGGGCCGTGGGGAGATGTGGAGATGTGGAGGTGGCCAGCGGATGATGGGCCGGTGGAGGGGAGGAATAGTGGGACTGTAGAAGCCTGGGCCTAGGACAAAACACTGTTTGATCTATATAACAAAAAAATTTACACTAATATTTTTGGCTTGGTCTCAGGCTATAGCTTATGCAGTCCGAGGTGTAGATCCGTCATAATTATAGTGTAGATCCGTCATAATTATACAATCTCTCTTATCTCTATATGCGAGAGAATCCTCGCCTCCTCAGGCGTTCGTACGACAGTTTCTGTGCTGCGCGGGCCCATCTGTCATAGCGTATGTGCCATCACAGCAGTTCCGTCTCGCTTCGCCTCCCGGCGCTCTGAGCAAACACACGCAGCAAAACCGACCAATCAGTTTTGGGCGCGAATGGCGGAACGCGATGCAGTTCGTAGCCTTCGGGAACTCCGTGAACAATATCATCCTTGGGACTCGACGTAGGGGAAGGAAGGGCATGCTGGCTGCAAGGCCGATGCTGCACGCGAAGATCGGTGTATCTGGACACCGAAGCATTAAATGTTGCGGGAGGAAACGACGCGATGCCATCCCAGCCGAACGTGGCGATCTAGATCGGTCGTAGCCGGCCACATCGAACGCATTAAATGAGCGAAGATGAGCTCGACGGATGCGAAACGCGCAGGGCTCCGAAACAACAACAGGTGGCCCGACTGATTGGTTATAGTTCAGCACGTCGCCTCGCCTCTATCGACTTCTTGATTATCGGCCTCGCTTAACCATTGTGGTCTCGATTTTTCTGTCCCGTCCGCGTCTCGCACAGCTTTCGATCAGTGTTTCCTCCAACGCCGCAGCGGCTGACTACCGCTGCATCTCACGCCGGTTTCGATTGGTGTTTCCTCCGACGCCGCGTCGGCCTACTATACGATCCTGTTGTCTTCATCGAAGGTATCCTTCTTTTGGGAGTGCCTCTTAGTTGTTTCCCTTTTAGCTGTTGATGTTCGTTGTTTCATTTCTGTGCGCTTGGGTTTCCACTTTTTTTATTAAAAAATAGCTTTTGTACACTTGCTTCGGAGTTTGCTTATCTACTCTGGCTGTTGTTACGCATGCGCTTTGTTTCTATTTCAGTAGGTTTACGCTGACACTTTTTTCGGTTTCCGCTTTTTTTAATTAAAAAAAAAACAGCTTTTGTGCGCTTGCTTCAAAGTTTGCTTATCTACTCTGGCTGTTGTTACGCATGCGCTTTGTTTCTATTTCAGTAGGTTTACGCTGACATCTACAGCCTTTCTATGTTTACAGATACTCAAATTCCTTACACTCCAAGACGGCGTCCTTCCGTAAGATTAGCTGGCCAATTTCTGATCTTCATTCCTGCTCTGCTGTGACGCACTACACGGCTTCCTTGTTATTTGATGCGCCTATTGTCAGAAACACGGATTGAATGCGCTTTTTTGGTAGGTCCTTGTTAGTTATTTCCCTTTTGTTGTTCGTATTCGTCGTTCCATTTTGTGCTCTTCTTTTCTGTTCTACAATTTGTGCGTTGACATGTACATCTTTCGTGTATTTGCAGCTACTTACTGTCCATGCACTGAAAGAAGACGGCTTTCCACAAGATTCACTGCTTTTGTTCTCGTAGCCTGATTTCGACGTTTAATTTATGCTCTGCTATTATACACGAGGCAACTTCCTTGTTATCTGACACGACTGTTGTCGTAATCTCGGATTAAAGGTTAGTTTTTGTTAGGTCCTTGTTAGTTATTGCTTTTACCATTTGATATTCACCGTTCCATTTTCTACGACGCTCTGTGTACGCGGTTTATGTTATTTGTATTAGACTGGTTGCCAACGGTTCTGTTCGATCCATGATAGTGATTAGTGCTTTCAAGCTGTTTTTACCTCCTGGTTACGATGCCCTTCAGTTTACCTGACTGGTCGCATTTCGCAAAATAATAATAACAAAAACGATTGGGTAAAATTGCTATCTCAAATGATTTTTTCATTTCTAATGTATCTTTAGTTGAATCTCTAAATTTCAATTTGTTATCCGTTGCTTAAATATGTGATCTTGGTTTAACTTATTTATTCTTTCAAAATGATGTTTCCATTTTAAATGAAAAAGAAAATTCTTTAGCTTTTAAAGGTTTTAGATTTGGAAATCTTTACTTGGTTGATTTTTCCTCACATGATTCATGCTTGAAAACTTGTTTAATTGCAAAAACGTCTTTGGGTTGGCTTTAGCATAGAAGGCTAGCTCATGTTGGTACGATTCAACTTAAAAAGCTTTTCAAACATGATTTAGTTGTTAGCTTGAAACATGTGAAGTTTGAGAAGAATAGACTTTGTAGTGCTTGTCAAGCCGGGAAACAAGTCGTAAATTATCATCCTTCCAAAAGTATTATGTCGACTTCTAGACCATTGGAACTCTTACATATGGATTTGTTTGGGCCGACAATCTATAAGAGTATCGGGGGTAATAGCTATTGTTTAGTCATTGTGGATGATTACTCTAGATATACATGAGTATTCTTCTAGATGACAAAGCTGAAACCTCCGGAATTTTTAAAAGTTTTGCAAAAAGTGCTCAAAATGAATTTGATTTCAAAAATAAGAAAATCCGTAGTGATAATGGTTCCGAGTTCAAGAACATTAAAATTGAAGATTTTTGTGATGAACTTGGAATAAAGCATGAACTTTCTGCAACCTACACTCTAGAGCAAAATAGAGTTGTCGAAAGGAAAAATCGAACATTAATTGAAATGACTAGGACAATGCTGGATGAATATAATACTTTCGACAGATTTTCGTGAAAGCAATCAATACCGCTTGTCATGCCATAAATCATCTTTATTTGTATCGCCTTTTGAAAAAAACTTCTAATAAACTTCTTGTTGGAAGAAAACGGAACATCTCCTATTTTCGTGTATTTGGTTGCAAATGTTATATTTTGAAAAAGGGTATTCATCTTTCAAAATTTGCAAGTCGATGCGATGTTGGTTTCTTGCTTGGATATTTTTCAAATAGTAAAGCTTATCGTGTCTTCAATCAAAACTTCGGTTTAGTTGAAGAAAAACATGATGTTCAATTTGATGAAACTAACGGCTTTTAAGAAGAGCAAGAGAATTTGGATGATGTAGGAAATAAAGTTTTAAGACAAGCTATCGAAAATATGCAAATTGGAGATATCAAGCCAAAAGAAGATCCAAATAATCAATCATCTTCCATTCAAGTTGAACCTCCTACCTCTTCCACAATAAGTCAAAGTCAAATTGATGAACAGGACAAGAAGGAAGATAATCAACCTTTCAACCTACCACCAAGAATTCATAATGCAATTGCAAAAGATCATCCAATAGATCAAATATTGGGTGACGTAAGTAAGGGTATTCAAACTCGATCTCGTGTCGCTTCTTTTTGTGAACATTACTCTTTTGTCTCTTCTGTTGAGCCAAAACATATTGAAGAAGCACTCGATGATTCGGATTGGGTGAATGCAATGCATGAAGAACTCAATAACTTCATTCGGAATGAGGTTTGAACAATGGTGGATAGGCCCAAAGAACACAACGTAATCGGTACAAAGTTGGTCTTTAGGAACAAGCAAGATGAAAGCAGAATGGTTGTGAGAAACAAAGCGAGATTAGTCGTTCAAGGATTCTCTCAAGTCGAAGGTTTGGATTTCGGTGAAACTTTTGCTCCCGTAGCTAGACTTGAATCAATTCGGATATTACTTGCTTTTGCATCATGCTTTGATATTAAATTATTTCAAATAGATGTTAAAAGTGTTTTTCTAAATAGAAAAATATCCAAAATTGTATTTGTTGAGCAACCTCCCAGATTTGAAGATCCTAAGAATCCTAATCATGTCTATAAACTCTCTAAGACGCTCTATGGCCTTAAACAAGCTCCTAGAGCATGGTATGAACGTCTTAGAGACTTTCTAGTTTTAAAAGGATTCAAAATTGAGAAAATTGATTCAACCTTGTTTACTAAAGTTTTAGATGATGATTTCTTTGTATGCCAAATTTATGTTGATGATATCATTTTTGGGTCTGCTAATCAAGATTTTGCAAAAAGTTTGGTGATAAGATGTCAAGAAAATTTGAAAAGTCCATGATCGGAGAACTTAGCTATTTCCTTGGACTTCAAATCAAGCAACTCAAAGATGGAATCTTTGTGAGGCAAACAAGGTATGCAAAAGATTTGATTAAGAGGTTTGGCATGAAAGATGCAAAACCCATCAAGACTCCCATGGCAACCAACGGTCATCTCAACCTTAATGAGAGAGGTAAACCAGTAGATTTAAAGCTTTATAGATCTATGATTGGTAGTTTGCTATATCTTACCGCGTGTAGGCCCGATATCATGTTTAGCGTTTGCATGTGTGCAAGGTTTCAAGCATCACCAAAAGAGTGTCATTTGATGGCCTTGAAAAGAATTCTTAGATATTTAAAACATTCCTCTAGCACTGGCTTATGGTATCCCAAAGGTGCAAAATTTGATTTAATTGGATATTCGAATTCCGATTATACGGGTTGCAAAGTGAATAGAAAAAGCACCTCGGGTATTTGTCAATTCTTAGGGAGATCTTTAGTATCATGGTCATCTAAGAAACAAAATTCTGTAGCCCTTTTCACCGCCGAAGTCGAATATGTTTCCACGGGTAGTTATTGTGCTTAATTACTATGGATGTGGCAAATATTGATGGATTATGGAATTAAATTTGATAATATGTCTCTTTTGTGTGACAATGATAGTGTCGTGAAGATTGCAAATAACCCGGTCCAACACTCAAGAACCAAACATATAGATATCCGACACCATTTCTTGAGAGATTATGTGAGCAAAGGAGATATCAAAATTAGCCACATAAGGACCGATGACCAATTAGCCGATATCTTCACCAAACCATTAGATGAAAGCCGCTTTTGTAAGTTGAGGAATGAGTTAAATGTCATAAATCATTCTACTGTTGCTTGAAACTCATGTCTCATGAAAATTGCTCTCATTTGGCTTTCTTGATGTATTTATAAAAATAATTTCAAAATCTTTCTTAAAATCTCTATTTTAATAAAAACTACATTCATTGGAGTTTATATTACTATCTCATGCATAATGGTCCTAAAATTAGTTATTTGAGTGACTAAAATAATGATCATTTGCATTCAAGTTCAGCTTCTCTTTTTCAGGCAAAAATGGTAATACCACGTTATTAATGCTTGGTATACTACATTGCCGATATATAAGACTTCAATGGCGGTACTACATATATAATGGCGGTTTTTAATTGGTTACTAGAAGCTCTATTTCCTGGCCCTCCTCTCTCCTGCGGTATAACCGCCTCCTTTCTTTTAGAACCGTCGACCTCTCTCTCTCTCTCCTCTAGTGCTTCACTCAAAACTCTAAACACAAATCCTTCGATTGTGTGAAGTTTTCTTGGATTTCTTGATTGAAAACGATTCTAGCACTCACTTCTCATCCAATCCCTAAGGTATTTGCCTTGGTTCTCTCGGTTCTCATCTATTTTTGGCATCTGTCTCTCTTTTAGGGTTTGATTCAAAATGTGCATGAATGAGTCAAATTCTCTTAGGAAAATAGGTAGTAATTTGTTTGATGACATATCATGTCGATTCCATGGATCAATTCATGTCAAACACTAGTTAGAATCAAAATCAAAAGGTTACCCTAAAATTCTGGAACTGCAGTACTACCGCTCCATGGTCGCTGGTACTACCGACTTGCGGTAATACTGGATATCAACGACAGTACTATCGCTTCAAAAGAGAAAAGTTGATTTAATCATACTCTTTTGCATCAAATTCTACTCTATCTTGTCCTAATTGCTTCTCTTATCTTAGCAATCATGCCAAGGACAAAGAGACCATCTCTTTGCAAAGGGGCCACTTCCGATGGTGATCCGGAAGAGCGCTATGATCCCCTAGCCTTGAGCGCTGGACCTTCTCGCCAGAAGAGACCTTCAAGGAAGGCAGCATCAAGAAGATCTCTGAGGGATGAAAGTGACTCAGAGATTGAGTCTTTTCTTCTAGCTATGAGGGAGAGAGATCAAGGGACATCTTCTAAGAAGCAAATTGTAGAACCTAAAAATGAAGAGGATGAAGGTGATGAGGATACCTCTCAAGAAGAAACTGAAAGTGATGAGGAGATGGATGAGGCCGAAGAGCCTATAGTGGACCTCATGCAGATTCACAGTGATAACTATGCTTTACTTCGCTATATCAATCAATATGAGAAGCCCAATAGTTCCACAGATGCAAGGTTCCACACTAGATTTCAACAGAAAGTCTTTGCTCAGCTCTACAGTCATCACCGACAGTTCGCTGATCATAAGTATATTGACTGGGCTCATTTGAACTCTCTTGACAAGTATGACGGGGCCTACAGATTGTTTCATGCAATTGGTCTTCATGACATTGTGGCACTAAAGTGTGACTATAATGAAGAGATCATAAGATAATTTTATAACACTATCCATGTGTTAGCATCTTTTGATCACTTGATATGGATGACCGGAACTCAAAGGTATCAAGCCACCAAGACAGACTTTGAACGTGCTGTAACGACCGGACCTGGGGTCTCTCGAGGGGTCCTCCAAGACCACCTGGAAAGTCCACAGGACCTCCTAGGAGGTCCAGTAGGATCGCTCAAGGGGACCTCCAGGACCACCCAAGGGGTCCATCGGACCATCCAGGAGGTCTTTCAAAATCACCCGAGAGGTCTAGCAAGACCACCCGAGAGGTCCTAGGGAGGTCGTGAGGCACGGGATGTCCCCAAGTGCCTCGACCTAGCTCAGGGAAGGTCGAGAGACCAAGCCCGAGGAGGTCGTGGGGCCTAGAGAGGTCCCAAGTCCTCAGTGTGAACCGAGTCAGTCCCAAGGATCAATAGCTAGCTCTTCACAGCATACAAAAGTGGTAATATACATCAGTCGCAAGCTTTATTAACAAAATATTAACAGATTTGATTACAAAAGCGGCTTGAGAGCCAAACTTAAAATACAGCGGAACAAAAGAACGCGCAGTCCACCCAACTCGCCACAGGCAATTGGCTGGAGGGCACAACCTAGTCGGTTTGGTCCTCTTCTTCGTTGCTCAAGTCTTCACCTGCCCAAAGATTATATTGAGCAAGAGTGAGCACAACCACCGTGCTCGCAAGTCACACCCGTGAGGTAACAAAATGACATGCATACATGGGTATTCAAAGGAAGGCATATAAGTTGTCTTTTGCATAAAGCCAAATTTTTTTTCAAATACCAGTAATAAGTTCAAAGGCAGTTAACAATAATTAAAGTTCATTTTCCAAATTCGATTTTTCAGTTGGATAACATTCATCATCAAGATGGTGAAGGATACCCTCTGTCACAAGGCTCCCGCCCTAAACCCATGGGATAGAATTCCCAAAACCGACTTATCCAAAATCCTTTTTAAAAGCGAATCCAACATCTAACTTTGAGTGGCTTTTGCTAGCATGTCCATGACCGTGGACACGGCTATTCAAATAGTTTTCACTCTCTGAGAGGTTGTACACTTTACCCACATGACATGATTCCTCTAGTTTGTTTGGCATTCGTCAATGCCACTTCTCACTACCGAAGGTAAGAAGTCTAGAGCTCATGACAAGGCCTTTACAATGCATTGTTCCACCGACCCCTAGGGGTGGGAGCGGATCGAATAGTCTCAAATACTGAATCTGAATACATATTTTTAAAAGCGAATCGAATCTGAATTCAATATTCTCGAATCTGAATCTGAATCGAATGTCGAACGAATATGAATCGAATCGAATATGTACTCAATGCGATCGAATCTGAATATCCTACAACTTTTTGCGACAAATCTTAGTAAAACAAATTTATATAGCGTATGTACATGACTACATGTCTCTGATAAAAAATCCACTACTAAGATCGCCCACTAGCCCGAGCCGGTGACCACTCGGCCACTCCGGGCTCCACCAGACGCCGACAGTCACGCCGGGCACCCAAGCCCCACGCTGCGACATCGGCGCAAAGAACATGCCATCACCCATCGGCGGTGAGCAAATCAAGTGATGAATCCATTCAAAGATTACATGCGCACACACATAGATCCATCCTCGTTCTACAATCTACATTTGACTTCTGGCAGAACGGAGGAGATGCACCAACTGACGACCTTGATGAGTGGGGTAGATCGGGAGGCCGAGGCGACAGAGAGGAGGCAAGAACGATCGGGACTCCGTCGAGAGGACGTCTTGCCGCCCAGGGAGGAAGCGATAGTGGGGTACGGGCAGGGGGGGGGGAGTGAGCCCGCGTGCCAAGAGGGAGGCGGTGGAGAGGAGCCGCCGAGGAGTGGACGCAGTGGGCCGCCGCCGCCGCCGTCTTTGTGGACGCCAGGTCGCCGCTTCGCCGCCGTGCACCGGGATGTGAATGGGGATTTTGGTGCTGCCTCTCGATCTCAGCTCTCCCTCTGGCGTGGTGGTGGCTTGAGGGCCGGTCATTGCCGCCTTGTTGTCTTGTGTGGCGGTGCTACCTGCCCTCTCCGATCTCTGGCTCTCCCTCTGGCGTCGTGGGGCTTTGGGCGTGGCGGTGCTTGAGGAATGAGGTGAGGAGAATGAGACCGAATCAAGGGATCGGGGGACTTAGGTAAGCTTCAAGCGCGGTTAGGTTTGGGTCGCAGGCGGTTAGGCCGCTTCGGCTCGGTGAGAGTGACTGGCCGACAACAAAAGTGTGTGCACTGAGTTTGTGAATACGGATACTATCCGAATCCGTATTCGTATTCGGCGTTATTTCGCATACCACATCCGGATTCGTATCCGGGAAAAAAATCCAGATAGTATCCGGATTCGGATCCGTTTTTTATTCGAATACGGATTATCCTTTACCATTTACATTTTCTCGAATACGAACATCGGATAAAACGGATTATCCTTTACCATTTTCCACCCCTAGCAGCCCCTCCTCGCTAAGGATTCGCTTCCTTTGGATAGAAACCCGCCGAAAAAGCCCCCTCTTGCGCCAGTGGGCAACATTCGATTTATAAAAAGACCGTAGGCCATGAAAGACCACCCACACCTCAAAGTGGAACAACCGCGGTGAAACTTTGCAAATTATTCGGTTAGGTCCCACGCCCCATTCTAGAGACATGTGGTTGTACGGTGAGGCAAAGCCCATTATAGGTATAGCAAGTTGCGGCTCAAAGACCGGTCCTCAATTGACTAGGACAACTTCCACAGAACCCCTGAGCCTCAACTCTACCCGAGTTGAGCTCGTGCATGGACATGCACCAACCAAGCAATCAATTCGCCCCAGTCCAAACCAATTTTCCTTTTTCTTTGCTTTTCAAAAACATTTGTAAACTACCACGACAACCCAATGCCATGGATTAAAACATTTAGACAACATTAGTCTTTTGGTAGTAAGATATCCCAAAACAAGAATTTTGGTCTAAGCATGTCTAAGCTCAAAGTTTAGCAACACATGCTGGTTCATACTAATGTACCTACCAGCCTTTACTATGGTGACAAGGGGGTCATCAATTCATCAATCAAATCTGGTTGTACAAAGAAATTAGGAATAACTACAAAGTTAAAACATGGATTTAAACTACTTGAGTTGAAATAAGCATGCAGTAATAATTTGAAACACAACTTGATTAATTTGAAATACCGGGTTCAATATGATCAAGGGTGTAACTTGCCTTGCTCAGAAATCTAGGAGTCTTCTTCCTCAGAGCACTCAGGCTCCCCAGAGTCATCGCAACCTACACGCGAGATCAAAAGCGAATTCGAATAAAGACCGAGTAAAATCCAAAGAATTCTAAAAAGAACTCAAAACTCAAACCAATGGAAAAGTGCTGGCTAAAGCAGGCTCTCAGGAGGAGGTCTAGCTAAGAAGGTGGTCTTTGCAAAAGACCAAGAAGGGATGGCAAAGACCAAGAAGGTGGTCTTTACAAAAGGGGAAGCCCCGAGAAAGCCAAGGGACGTCCTGAGGAGGATCCCAAGTGGGTCGTTTTTGCGAAAAGACCAAGAAGGTCGTCTTTGCAAAAAGACCCAGAAGGTCGCCTTTGCAAAAGACCCGGAAGGTCGTCTTTGCAAAGGGAGGCCTTCAGGAGATCTAAGGAGGTGAAGGTCCAACAAGGGCTACGACTACCCAACGTGGTCGTACAAGGAATACGATCACACTAGGTGGTCGTAGGGACAAGGAAGAAGCTTGAGGCACAGGGAGACTCACCAAGGCCGAGAAAAACTAAAGGAGGAGGGGAGGTCGATGGACGGCGACGAGGATTGAAGCCGGCGTAGACACTCCGGTGGGTCCTTCGACGATGAGAAGGCAGCAAAGGGGCTCCGGTGGAGTCCTCGATGGCAAAGCTTTAATGCAGTGCAACTGTGCAAGAGCAAAAAGAGATTAGTGTGGAAAGACGGTGATAAGAGGGGCTACTCAAACTGATTATAAAGGGAGAGTCACTAAAAAACTCAGAGACGGATGGGTCAAAGGTAGGTAGGAATTAGGGCAAGTGTTACAACCGGTCTGGTGAAGGATGACAGGTCACGATATGCTAAGAAGGAAGGGGACAAGGAGGGAGAAAAAGGTGCCACACACAAGTGACCACGTATGTGACCGCATTTAATGTGGCACAGTGGGCATTTTACTTCGCCAAGATTTTTGTGGCGGAAGAAATGAGAAAGTGAGCAAGTCTGACAAGTGGGGCTGGTCGCGACCAAAGGGAAGGTCGTGACCAACAAGGGTGGTCTCAACCGCTAAGGTGGTCTTTACAGAAAGACCAACAAGGGAGGTCATGACCACGTAGGTGGTCGTGACCAAGAAAAGGGGTGGTCTATGCAAAAGAGGTGGTCGTGACTAGGGCTGGAAACGAGCCAGGGCTCGGCTCGGCTCGTTCGGGCTCGTTTCCAAAGTAGGCTCGGCTCGGCTCGGCTCGTTTGGAAAATGAGCTCGAGCCGGCTCGGCTCGAAAAAAGCTCGAGCAGGCCAAAAGCTCGTTCAAGCCAATGACCCCAAGTCGTAAGCAGAGATAAAATGTGATTATGTGAATCATTCATCCTAAATTTATAATCCAATCATCATAAACAATAAAACAAAGCCAGAAACATAACAGTCCATAATCCATACAAGCATTCACCATAGATTCATTCATTCATAATCCATTCAATTGAAAGACTGCCAGAAACATAACAGTCCATAATCCATACAAGCATTCACCATAGATTCATAATCCATTCAATTGAAAGACTAACACTTAATATTTAACAGTCCATAACTCCATATATATAACAACCCATAACTCCATTGTCCATATAACATAACATCCATCCATTGAACCATCATCCATATAATAGTCCATGGATCTATACTAAGTAGTAAGCACTAAGCACTTAATGTACAAGAGTTCAACATAACAGTCTAAAATCTAAACTCCAAAATAAAAGGTCATCTTGGCCCGATGTCATGGCGTATTGGTGCCATCTTGTCATCAAAGCATCCAATGATCCTACAAAACAAAGTCAACATTGGTTCATTGTCGGTTGCCTAAAGTGAGCTTAACACCAAAGAAAGAATCCATTTAAGTGGCCAAGTTTTGGTTGTTCATTAACATGCTATTGTCAGTCAATTCTCCATGTCAAGTTCCTCGCCACTGTTTCCTCTACTAGCAATAATACTCATTTGGTTTCTGAAGAAGCCTTCGAATATACACTCATCGCACCAATTAAACTGAACTATATGAGTATGACATGACGAAGTGGGTGGAGCTGGGCGAGGGGGAGGCGGAGGGGGAGGCGGCGGGTGGAGGAGGTGGAGGCAGCCGGTGGACTCCTGAAGCATGTTCGGCTAGTGGTCTGTGGATAAGGCAAGGGAAGAGATTGGGAGTGGAGGAGGGATGGAAGAAGAAATGAAATGGGGAAGAACTAACAGAGGGAGGCAACAAAATGGAATGGGGAAGAATTAGAAGTCAAGGACTCGGGAGAAATAATAGAGGGAGGCAACGAGCCAAACGAGCCAAGCGAGCCGCTCGCGAGCGGCTTGAGCTTGGCTTGAAAAAATTGCGAGCCAGAAGTAAGGCTTGGCTTGGCTTGAACAATTGCGAGCCCGAGCCGAGTCGAGCCGAGCTTGATTCGAGCCGAGCTAGCTCGCGAGCCTCGAGCTATTTTTCCAGCCCTAGTCGTGACACGCAGAAGAGGTCATGACCCGCAGAGGGTGGTCTTGGCAAAATGACCACAGGGGATGGTCTTTGCCAAAGGAACCACGGAGGGTGGTTTTTGCAAAAAAGACCACATCCGCGAGGAGGGGGAGGTCCAAAGGACGAAGGAAAAAAGGTGCGGTGAAGCAAAGCCGTTAGATTTTGATCAGGTATTCCCTGGTGATTTGGGCCATTCAGACCGTCCGAACGTTTCTTCTCAATTGGACCGTCCAAACTTAATCGGACGCTTCGCGTTGATAGGGAACGTTCAGACCAGTGAGGGGTAAAGAAGATCAACGAAAAAGGGGTCCCAACGGTCCGGATGAACTCAAGGGAGGTTTCAACGGCTAAGATGAGATCAAGGAGGTTTTGATGGTCAAGATCAAGACAAGGGGGTGATCCTAACGGTCAAGATCAAAAGGAAGGAGGTCTGGACGGAGGAGATCAAAAGGATGGAGCCCAGGCGGGGAGATCTGATAGTCAAGATCTATAGGAGGAGCTCTTGACGGTCGGATCCACAAAGGGGAGGTCTGAACGGTTAAGATCTCCAAAGAGGAGGTCCTTTCGGTCAGATCTAACAAAGGCGGGGGGTCTGAACGGTTCAGATGAGGTCAAAGGAGGTTTGGACCCTTGGATCCCATCGAAGGAAGGTCTGGGCCATCAGACCCAGACAGAGGGTGGTCTGGACGGGGATGTTTCAAAGGGAGAGGGATCCAATGGAGGAGATCCACAGAAGGTGGTACAAAGGAGGTCTCGATGATCAGGATCCACTCAAAGGTGATCCCGATGGTCAAGAGGAGATCAAGGAGATTTCGACGGTCAAGACCAACACACGGGAGGTCTCAACGGTCAAGATGGAATCTAAGGGAGATCTCGACGGTTAAGACCAATACGGGGGAGGTCTCAATGGTCAAGATGGAATTTAAGATACAGCAGTCCACCCAACTCGCCACAGGCAATTGGCTGGAGGGCACAACCTAGTCGGTTTGGTCCTCTTCTTCGTTGCTCAAGTCTTCACCTGCCCAAAGATTATATTGAGCAAGAGTGAGCACAACCACCGTGCTCGCAAGTCACACCCGTGAGGTAACAAAATGACATGCATACATGGGTATTCAAAGGAAGGCATATAAGTTGTCTTTTGCATAAAGCCAATTTTTTTTTCAAATACCAGTAATAAGTTCAAAGGCAGTTAACAATAATTAAAGTTCATTTTCCAAATTCGATTTTTCAGTTGGATAACATTCATCATCAAGATGGTGAAGGATACCCTCCTGTCACAAGGCTCCCCGCCCTAAACCCATGGGATAGAATTCCCAAAACCAGCTTATCCAAAATCCTTTTTAAAAACGAATCCAACATCTAACTTTGAGTGGCTTTTGCTAGCATGTCCATGACCGTGGACACGGCTATTCAAATAGTTTTCACTCTACAGAGGTTGTACACTTTACCCACATGACATGATTCCTCTAGTTTGTTTGGCATTCGTCAATGCCACTTCTCACTACCGAAGGTAAGAAGTCTAGAGCTCATGACAAGGCCTTTACAATGCATTGTTCCACCGCAGCCCCTAGGGGTGGGAACGGATCGAATAGTCTCAAATACGAATACGAATACATATTTTTAAAACGAATACGAATACGAATTCGAATATTCTCGAATACGAATACGAATCGAATGTCGTAACGAATATGAATCCGAATCGAATATGTACTCAATGCGGTCGAATACGAATATCCTACAACTTTTGCGACAAATCTTAGTAAAACAAATTTATGTAACGTATGTACATGACTACATGTCTCTGATAAAAAATCCACTACTAAGATCGCCCACTAGCCCGAGCCAAGCACCCGCACCACTCGGCCACTCGAGGCTCCACCAGACGCCGACGCAGTCACGCCGGGCACCCAAGCCCCACTGCGACATCGGACAAAGAAGATGCCATCACCCATCGGCGGTGAGCAAATCAAGTGATGAATCCATTCAAAGATTACATGCGCACACACATAGATCCATCCTCGTTCTACAATCTACATTTGACTTACCGGCAGAACGGAGGAGATGCACCAACTGACGACCTTGATGAGCCGGGTAGATCGGGAGGCCGAGGCGACAGAGAGGAGGCAAGAACTCCGTCGCCGAGAGGACGCCGCCGCCCGAGGGAGGAAGCGATAGTGGGGTACAGGCGGTGGGGTGAGCCCAGCACCGGCGTGCCAAGAGGAGGCGGTGGAGAGGAGCTGCCGAGAGTGGACGCCAGGACGCCGCCGCCGCTGCGTCTTGTTGTGGACGCCGGTCGCCGCCGCCGCCGTGCACGGGATGTGATGGGGATTCTTTGTTGCTTGCCCTCTCCGATCTCAGCTCTCCCTCTGGCGTGGTGGGCGGCTTGAGGGCGGAGTCGTTGCTTTCGCATGTTGTCTTGGCGTGTGGCGGTGCTACCCTGCCCTCTCCAGTCTCTGGCTCTCCCTCTGGCGTGCGTGGGGCACTGGGGCGTGGCGGCTGGCTTGAGGAATGAGGTGAGGAGAATGAGACCGAATCAAGGGATCAGGAGGGACTTAGGGTAAGCTTCAAGCGCAGTTGGGCTGGGTCGCTTGGGCGGTTAGGCCGCTCAGCTCGGTGAGAGTGACACGCTGACAACAAGCTGTGTGCACCTGAGTTTGTGAATACGGATACTATCCGAATCCGTATTCGTATTCGGCGTTATTTCGCATACCACATCCGGATTCGTATCCGGGAAAAAAATCCAGATAGTATCCGGATTCGGATCCGTTTTTTATTCGAATACGGATTATCCTTTACCATTTACATTTTCTCGAATACGAACATCGGATAAAACGGATTATCCTTTACCATTTTCCACCCCTAGCAGCCCCTCCTCGCTAAGGATTCGCTTCCTTTGGATAGAAACCCGCCGAAAAAGCCCCCTCTTGCGCCAGTGGGCAACATTCGATTTATAAAAAGACCGTAGGCCATGAAAGACCACCCACACCTCAAAGTGGAACAACCGCGGTGAAACTTTGCAAATTATTCGGTTAGGTCCCACGCCCCATTCTAGAGACATGTGGTTGTACGGTGAGGCAAAGCCCATTATAGGTATAGCAAGTTGCGGCTCAAAGACCGGTCCTCAATTGACTAGGACAACTTCCACAGAACCCACGAGCCTCAACTCTACCCGAAGTTGAGCTCGTGCATGGACATGCACCAACCAAGCAATCAATTCGCCCCATCCAAACCAATTTTCCTTTTTCTTTGCTTTTCAAAAACATTTGTAAACTACCACGACAACCCAATGCCATGGATTAAAACATTTAGACAACATTAGTCTTTTGGTAGTAAGATATCCCAAAACAAGAATTTTGGTCTAAGCATGTCTAAGCTCAAAGTTTAGCAACACATGCTGGTTCATACTAATGTACCTACCAGCCTTTACTATGGTGACAAGGGGGTCATCAATTCATCAATCAAATCTGGTTGTACAAAGAAATTAGGAATAACTACAAAGTTAAAACATGGATTTAAACTACTTGAGTTGAAATAAGCATGCAGTAATAATTTGAAACACAACTTGATTAATTTGAAATACCGGGTTCAATATGATCAAGGGTGTAACTTGCCTTGCTCAGAAATCTAGGAGTCTTCTTCCTCAGAGCACTCAGGCTCCCCAGAGTCATCGCAACCTACACGCGAGATCAAAAGCGAATTCGAATAAAGACCGAGTAAAATCCAAAGAATTCTAAAAAGAACTCAAAACTCAAACCAATGGAAAAGTGCTGGCTAAAGCAGGCTCTCAGGAGGAGGTCTAGCTAAGAAGGTGGTCTTTGCAAAAGACCAAGAAGGGATGGCAAAGACCAAGAAGGTGGTCTTTACAAAAGGGGAAGCCCCGAGAAAGCCAAGGGACGTCCTGAGGAGGATCCCAAGTGGGTCGTTTTTGCGAAAAGACCAAGAAGGTCGTCTTTACAAAAAGACCCAGAAGGTCGCCTTTGCAAAAGACCCGGAAGGTCGTCTTTGCAAAGGGAGGCCTTCAGGAGATCTAAGGAGGTGAAGGTCCAACAAGGGCTACGACTACCCAACGTGGTCGTACAAGGAATACGATCACACTAGGTGGTCGTAGGGACAAGGAAGAAGCTTGAGGCACAGGGAGACTCACCAAGGCCGAGAAAAACTAAAGGAGGAGGGGAGGTCGATGGACGGCGACGAGGATTGAAGCCGGCGTAGACACTCCGGTGGGTCCTTCGACGATGAGAAGGCAGCAAAGGGGCTCCGGTGGAGTCCTCGATGGCAAAGCTTTAATGCAGTGCAACTGTGCAAGAGCAAAAAGAGATTAGTGTGGAAAGACGGTGATAAGAGGGGCTACTCAAACTGATTATAAAGGGAGAGTCACTAAAAAACTCAGAGACGGATGGGTCAAAGGTAGGTAGGAATTAGGGCAAGTGTTACAACCGGTCTGGTGAAGGATGACAGGTCACGATATGCTAAGAAGGAAGGGGACAAGGAGGGAGAAAAAGGTGCCACACACAAGTGACCACGTATGTGACCGCATTTAATGTGGCACAGTGGGCATTTTACTGCGCCAAGATTTTTGTGGCGGAAGAAATGAGAAAGTGAGCAAGTCTGACAAGTGGGGCTGGTCGCGACCAAAGGGAAGGTCGTGACCAACAAGGGTGGTCTCAACCGCTAAGGTGGTCTTTACAGAAAGACCAACAAGGGAGGTCATGACCACGTAGGTGGTCGTGACCAAGAAAAGGGGTGGTCTATGCAAAAGAGGTGGTCGTGACTAGGGCTGGAAACGAGCCAGGGCTCGGCTCGGCTCGGCTCGGCTCGTTCGGGCTCGTTTCCAAAGTAGGCTCGGCTCGGCTCGGCTCGTTTGGAAAATGAGCTCGAGAGCCGGCTCGGCTCGAAAAAAAGCTCGAGCCGGCTCGAAAAGCTCGTTCAAGCCAATGACCCCCAAGTCCAGAAACAGAGATAAAATGTGATTATGTGAATCATTCATCCTAAATTTATAATCCAATCATCATAAACAATAAAACAAAGCCAGAAACATAACAGTCCATAATCCATACAAGCATTCACCATAGATTCATTCATTCATAATCCATTCAATTGAAAGACTGCCAGAAACATAACAGTCCATAATCCATACAAGCATTCACCATAGATTCATAATCCATTCAATTGAAAGACTAACACTTAATATTTAACAGTCCATAACTCCATATATATAACAACCCATAACTCCATTGTCCATATAACATAACAGTCCATCCATTGAACCATCATCCATATAATAGTCCATGGATCTATACTAAGTAGTAAGCACTAAGCACTTAATGTACAAGAGTTCAACATAACGATCTAAAATCTAAACTCCAAAATAAAAGGTCATCTTGGCCCGATGTCATGGCGTATTGGTGCCATCTTGTCATCCAAAGCATCCAATGATCCTACAAAAACAAAGTCAACATTGGTTCATTGTCAGTTGCCTAAAGTGAGCTTAACACCAAAGAAAGAATCCATTTAAGTGGCCAAGTTTGGTTGTTCATTAACATGCTATTGTCGATCAATTCTCCATGTCAAGTTCTCGCCATCTTGTTTCCTCTACTAGCAATAATACTCATTTGGTTTTCAAGAAGCCTTGAATATACACTCATCGCACCAATTAAACTGAACTATATGAGTATGACATGACGAAGTGGGTGGAGCTGGGCGAGGGGGAGGCGGCGGGTGGAGGAGGTGGAGGCAGCCGGTGGACTCCTGAAGCATGTTCGGCTAGTGGTCTGTGGATAAGGCAAGGGAAGAGATTGGGAGTGGAGGAGGGATGGAAGAAGAAATGAAATGGGGAAGAACTAACAGAGGGAGGCAACAAAATGGAATGGGGAAGAATTAGAAGTCAAGGACTCGGGAGAAATAATAGAGGGAGGCAACGAGCCAAACGAGCCAAGCGAGCCGCTCGCGAGCGGCTTGAGCTTGGCTTGAAAAAATTGCGAGCCAGAAGTAAGGCTTGGCTTGGCTTGAACAATTGCGAGCCCGAGCCGAGTCGAGCCGAGCTTGATTCGAGCCGAGCTAGCTCGCGAGCCTCGAGCTATTTTTCAGCCCTAGTCGTGACACGCAGAAGAGGTCATGACCCGCAGAGGTGGTCTTGGCAAAATGACCACGAGGGATGGTCTTTGCCAAAGGAACCACTTGAGGTGGTTTTGCAAAAAGACCACATCCGCGAGGAGGGGGAGGTCCAAAGGACGAAGGAAAAAAGGTGCGGTGAAGCAAAGCCGTTAGATTTTGATTAGGTATTCCCTGGTGATTTGGGCCATTCAGACCGTCCGAACGTTTCTTCTCAATTGGACCGTCCAAACTTAATCGGACGCCGCTGATAGGAACGTTCGGACGGTGAGGGTAAAGAAGATCAACGAAAAGGGGTCCCAACGGTCCGGATGAACTCAAGGGAGGTTTCAACGGCTAAGATGAGATCAAGGAGGTTTTGATGGTCAAGATCAAGACAAGGGGGTGATCCTAACGGTCAAGATCAAAAGGAAGGAGGTCTGGACGGAGGAGATCAAAAGGATGGAGCCCAGGAGGGGAGATCTGATAGTCAAGATCTATAGGAGGAGCTCTTGACGGTCGGATCCACAAAGGGGAGGTCTGAACGGTTAAGATCTCCAAAGAGGAGGTCCTTTCGGTCAGATCTAACAAAGGCGGGGGGTCTGAACGGTTCGAGATGAGGTCAAGGAGGTTTGGACCCTTGGATCCCATCGAAGGAAGGTCAGGCCATCGAGACCTGCACGAGAGGGTGGTCTGGACGGGATGTTTCAAAGGAGAGGATCCAATGGAGGAGATCCACAGAAGGTGGTACAAAGGAGGTCTCGATGATCAGGATCCACTCAAAGGTGATCCCGATGGTCAAGAGGAGATCAAGGAGATTTCGACGGTCAAGACCAACACACGGGAGGTCTCAACGGTCAAGATGGAATCTAAGGGAGATCTCGACGGTTAAGACCAATACGGGGGAGGTCTCAATGGTCAAGATGGAATTTAAGGGAGATCTCGATGATCAAGACCAACACGGGGGAGGTCTCAACGGTCAAGATGAAGCCAAAGGAGGTCTTGGCGGTCAGGATGAACCCGAGGAGGTCCTAACGGCCAAGATGAAGGGCCAAGGAGGTCCTTACGGACCTAGGGAGGTCCAAAAGAACACATGGAGGGGCAAGGAATACAGGAAGATTCAAATGAACACGAGGAGGTCCGGAAGAAAGGAAATTCAATCCGAGTTTAGAATTTCGAAGTTTAAGGAAGTTTGAAACACCAACCCGAGCTTGGAACACCTCGGAGGTGGTTGTGACCCAAAGGGGAGGTCAAGACCAAAAGAAGATTCAAACGGAGAAGGAGGTCTAGACCACAAGGAGGCCTGAACAGAGAAGGTGGTTTAAATCAAAAGGAGGTATGGACCAAGCGGGAGGCTTGAACGGACGCGAGGGAGGTCTAAGTGAGCGTAGGGAAGGTCCTGGACCTAGGGAGGTCTGGACTAGAGGAGGACAAAACGAGCACAGAAGGGGAGGGATCGCCAAAGCTCTAACAAACCCAACGGACCAAAAAAAAGAGTTTTAGTTGAAGTCTGATTTAGTCAATTGAAATCCATTCTAAAATTCTCAAGTTAAGCTTTGAACTCTCATCAAAACCAAATGGTTCTTTTTATTTTGAAATTTTCAAACAGGCTTCAAAACCAGGGTGTTACAAACCTACCCCCCTTAAGAGAATCTTGACCCCGAGATTCAAGCTTGATCAGCAAAAAGATAGGGATAGTTAGTCTTGAGACCCTCTTCTTTCTCCCATGTGGCTTCACTTTCTGGATGATGGCTCCACTGGACTTTGTATGATCGGATAGTCCTGCTCCTAGTAACACGCTCTGCAATGTCAAGGATATTGATTGGCTGCTCCACATAAGTGAGGTCTTCTTGAAGGTCAATGCTCTCCAAGAGGGTATGATCCTCTGGTACTCGAAGACACTTCCTTAGCTGTGAGACATGGAAGACATTGTGGACAGTTGATAAAGATTCTGGTAGCTCTAGTTGATAGGCCACTTCACCCATCATGTCCACAATCTTGTATGGTCCGACAAATCTTGGTGCTAGCTTCCCTTTAGTCTGAAATCTTCTAACTCCCCGAAGTGGCGTCACTCTGAGGTAGACAAAGTCTCCAACTTCAAAAGATAAGTCCCTGCGACGGTTGTCTGCATAGCTCTTTTGTCGGGACTGAGCCACTCTCAATCGTTCTTTTATTATCTTTACCTTGTCTTCAGCATCCTTGATCAATTCAGGGCCATAAAGTTGGTGCTCTCCAACTTGATCCCAGAGAAGAGGTGTTCTACAAGATCTACCATATAAAGCTTCAAAAGGAGACATCTGCAAGCTAGCTTGATAACTATTATTATAAGAGAACTCAGCATAAGGCAAATTCTTGTCCTAGCTCCTGCTCTAGTAGCACCATATAAGGCTTCAACAGTAGCTCCAGCAGATCCAGCTTCACTCTCTCAGATACTCTCAGTGGTCATGGAGATTAGAGACTTTCAGCAGAGATTGGAGCAAAATCAACAGAGACTAGAAGAGGCTCAGACCGATAGTAACAATAGGATTGCAACTTTGACAGATCAGGTTCACTCTCTTGAGCAAGCCTTGTCTACTCTAGCTCGTTATGGATGTCGTCGTCGCCTCAACACTCCTCTTTAAGATCCTCCTGCACAAGATTGATATTTCTTTTGGTACTTGATGCCAAAGGGGGAGAAATTGGGAAATCAAGAGTGAAAGATTAAGGGGGAGCTCAGCTTCTGGAAATCTTCCTATCTATTATCTTATTAGCTATTATCTATGTTTGGAACAATATGTTTTATGTCTATGATTGTAAGATCTTTTTTTCTCTCTAAGACTTGTTATGTTGAACTTGGTTATTGAATGCTTATGTTTAATGTTATCTCAAGCATGTTTTATCAATTATCATCTATTATTGCTTGAATAATCTTGGAGAACCTTGTTCCACATATCCAATAAATAAAGAAAATTCCGTTGAAATTTCATTTATCCACATGTGCATGAAAATCACTTTATGAACCTTGATGCACATATTTAGGGGGAGCTTTCTCTATTTATTGATTGACTCTGAAAGCAACAAATTCTTCATCTCCTTTGAACTCAAATCAAGAATTTCTTACTCATCAAATGTCAAAACAAGAATATACAACCTTGTGTATATTCAAAATCTTTCATATCTTGTATATCGATTGGGTTGTCATCAATTACCAAAAAGGGGGAGATTGAAAGTATCTAGGCCCTCAGATTTGTTTTTGGTAATTAATATCAACAATGTTAAGGGACTAACATATGTGCTAAGATGTGTTAAAGGTTAAGTTCCAATGATTGATTGATGACAAGGCTATTGGCAATGCGAATGAGTTGAAAGATCAACATGAATCAAGACAAATGTATTTTATTGCCTAAGGACCCTTTTGTAGTTTTTACCAGTCTCGGTGTTTGGAAAAAAGACTGGGTTTATAGGATAAACGTCATACTATAAAGAGGGATTATGGCTAGTAGCTTGAGAGACTATTTTTGTGCCATAATGATCAACTAAGGTTCATGCATTGTTTTGATTTGAGCTTCTGGAAAAATGTTTTGTAAATCGGTATGACCGCAAGTGTGAAAGCGGTACTACCGCAGGTCGGTAGTACCAATACCTATATGGCGGTATGAATTTTACAGAGAGCATGTTTTAAGTGTTTTTGATCCTCTTTGAAAATCGGAACAACTGCATTTGAACTGTGGTACTACCGCAGGTCGGTAGTACCGATATCTATATGGCGGTACCTATATAACAAAGAGTGTGTTTTGGGGAGTTTTTGATCTCCCTTGAAAAACAGTATGACCGCATGTTTAGAGCGGTACTACCGGAGTGCGGTAGTACCGATATTTCAATGGCGGTACGTTTTTTTTCCAGAGAAGGTGTATTTATGAGGTTTCTTGAGCTCTGGAAAACGGTAGTTCCGTTCTAGCCGAGCGGTATTACCGTGCTACGGTAGTACCGATTTTTAGTTGGCGGTAGTACCGCAACCTTTTCCGTAACGACTAGTTCAGAGCATTAAATACCACTGTTCCGACCGTTGAGCAAAAATCGGTAGTACTGGGCCTTCAACGGCGGTACTACCGCAAATCCTGATTTTTCCAGGAAAGTGGTTGTAATGGCTAGATTTATTCGTCCTGCCTTCTACCAGTAACTCTTGAGATCATTAAGCGTTGTGCTCTTGCATTGAAGTCTCTTGAGCCTATATACACTCTTGAACTACTCATTTGCTTTGAATTCCCATTTTGAGGTAGTTGAGAGCATTCAAGTGCATTGCATCATTAGTTGATCACTTTGGCACTTGATTGTCTTCAAGCAAGCGTTACGATTTGTTACTCGTGGTGCTTGTCGGCACCTAGACGGCTCAAAGAAGAAGTTGCGCGGTGATCACTTCAAAGGAGTTTGTGAAGTGACCCGGCAAGGGATTGTGGAGTGGTTGCGTGCTCACCATGTCTGGAGCGGAGGAAGAGCAATGATAGTGATTGAGGGTCAAGGCTTAATTTGTGGAGCCGGCTTGATTAGTTCAAGGTTCCTCAACGTGGACTAGTGAAGATCGACAAGCCTTCGATACCACGGGAAAAACTTCATTGTGGTTTATTCTTGTCTTTACTATTCTGCATTTACATTTCTAGCAATTAACTTGTGAAGATTTGCTTAGCTAGAATTGTATCTAGTATTGTCATTAGCTCATATTTGTCTTAAATAGCTGAGTAGTTCTTTCATCATATTTGTGCTAGGAAGCTTTGTTAGGACTATCTTGTTTAAAATTGTTAATTAGTTGAAAAGTTTTAAAAACCTCCTCTAGTCTGTTATTCTTGATACTATAGCTGTGCTAACAACCCTGTCAAAATCATCAACCACTCCTCATTGTTGGCCGTACCGAATGCATTGCAGGCTCTCGGGCGTCTCCGCCCCATTGCTTATATATAGCTGCCCCGAGCCCCTCATTGCCTTTCCTCGCCACTCTAGTGCTAGTCCCACCCCCTCCACCCCTCATTTCATTTTGGTTCTTCAGGTCTGTGAATTATCTGCTATATCGTTCTGTCCCTTCTCTCCTATGCATTTTATTTTTTTTATGTTAAGTTTATTGGTGCTACCACAATAGTATCAATCATCTCTGCGTACTAAATGGATGAGGGAGTAAATTGGCGTTTCAACCATGTCAGGCATTTACTGTGTATTATATATTGTGAGTGTGGATGTGTTTATTTGAGATAAATGCAGTTAGTTATGGAACACAACTAGACATGTTGGACAATTCACATAAATTTGTTAGTTTCTTCGAAATATGTGTTGGTAAACTTCTCTAAAATTGGTAGCATTTTTTTTATTATTTTGATTACTTCCACGTTTCTAGCTATCCAACTCTATGTATAATTTCCAATAAAATTGAAGTTCTCTTCAAAATTACGAAAATTAGGAATTCTCCCAATTGTGATTGTAACGTTATTGCCCGAACATATAATATTAACCATCGGTTGGCCAATGTTTTCTAATGTACTTGTCTTTGTGTTTGCTATGTCCATTTTTCTTATTTGTCTCAACAGAACAAATTTGTATTAGTTTAATTCACATGATCTTACAATAAAAAATATGGCAACTTCAGTTAGCATGTAGCATCGATAGTCACATATTGTGAACAATGTTATGTTCTCAACCTGTGTTTGAAGAATTTTGATTGCTATGCTATTTCTTATGATACACTTGGTAATACAACAATCATCTGATCTTGTTTGAATTCTAGTGTATACAGAAAGTATACATGTATCTTAGAGGGCACAAGTGAAATAGGCCAAGGAAGATATTCACAAAAGTCTACCAATGCTATCTGAGTGTGCTGCGGTTCTGTGCGTTTCTTAAATATAGAAGTATACCTCCAAAATTTTAAAAAATGTTTGTGAAGGCTTCTAAGACTGTAGTTTCTTACGTAAGTTTTTTCATGATTTTATCTACTGCCGCCAAAGCGAGCCACATCCAATGTCTTGACCTATGGATCTTACACGTTAGGGGTAAGCGAGATACATGCAATTTTGGAGTTATGATTTGTATAATGCAGTATGCCCGTATGCAAATTTGGAGTAAACATATAAGAATATCGTGAGCACAGTACAAAACACAGCAAGTCGAGCTACAACAAACTATTCTATAATGCAGTATGCCAGTATTTGCGCAATGACATTAACTGCTTATGCTCCTAAGATTATTGTCTGAATGCAACGAAATAGACAGGAGAGCGAGCAAGCCAGCTCTCGTCAAACTTGGGAAATTATCCTACAATTGCTATGATGATTGATGAATGATCAGCGACTCCCAACATTTGAGAAAGATAGATTCCCCATAATATATCCATGGTGCCAGAATCAAACTACCTGGTTTTGTTCAAATTTTGGTATGCATTCATTACATTTGTTCTAATTACACGCTGTAATTATATTTAGCACGGTGAGAGGGTTTATTTTACATTCCACAATGAACAAACTGCTTAAATTGGTCATGAAATTTTCAGCTTCACACACAACTTATCAAATTTATTGGCACATATTTTTGTTTCAATAACAATGTGCGCAAAGTATGTTTAAACAGATATGCTTTCTCAGGTCACCACCCAGATCTTCATCTTGTCGGTTGGAATAATGTGAAAATTGTTGTTTGGACTCACTCAGTCAGTAAGTTATCCATATGGTTCTGTTCGCTAATTTATTTTGATTTTGATGTGGTCACTTAAATGAATCAAACTTCATATTTCACCAGTAGGATTTCTCTATTCTCATTATTTATCTTTTAGTCAAACCTCATCCTTTGTTTAGACATTATTTTTTAGAGGAAGTGAAAAATAAAAACCGACCAGACATAAAAAAAACTGAGTGAAAAATATCATATTTTAGAGGAAGTGATGATATCAATTGGAAGCACACCTTTGTTTTCCCCCTTTGAGAGAAGGCGCGCGTGTTTGCTTGTTAATTATTACAGGTTTGTAATGGGAAGCAGTGCTAAAAAAGCATAAGCACAATAAAAGAAACCACCATAAGGCTTGTTTATAATTATTCCTTTATTGTGGTTGCAGGAGGTTTAACAGATAATGACTTCATCGTTGCTGCAAAGATCAATAATCTCAAGCTAGGTGGTCTTTTAAACAAGAAAGCTATTGTCCAGAAGTAGCTTTGACAAGTCAAGCAAACTGATCCTTGTTTACATGCTCTGTTTGAACTTTTAACCTGTAGACTCCCGAATTTTCGCTCATATTTTCTTTAAGAAGCTAGTTTTTTTGAATGAAATTTAAGAAGCTTGTTGTATACGCTGTTCCAGAATCACTTTTTCAGGTACTATGACTGAATTTGACTTGCGACCAGATCTATCCATCATGGGTGTCGGGTGATACGTGCTGGAGGCTTTGATAATTCCATTAAATTCTAGCTTTACGACGATTTTGGGCTGTTCTACTAGTTCTGTTTGCTCTGCATGAATATTTGTCTATCTTTTCCTTTGGAATATACACCAGTAGTTTGGATTGTAGACAACACAATGCTTATCAGTCTAGAAAGAGAAAAATAAAAAAATGGGAAAAAAAGAAAGGAGGGGAAAAAAGGAGCTTTGTTTTACTCCGTGTGATTGTGATTTTTTTTTTATGCTTTGTGTGGGATTGCGATAATTTTAATTTTCCTTTTAAGTGGGTGGGTGTTTTTGTTTTCTTTTTACTTAATGCTTTCTTTGTATGTAGGTGGGCGGGTAACTCCGCCTATGTCATCTTAGGCATAACACTAAGGTGGTGTTTGGTTTAAAAATTGTAACGTACACGTAAATGTTATCAGAATACACTGGGATTGTAAAGCCATTGAATGAAAACTGCGAGATCATGTATTGTGATTATGGTCCAGTCGAACCAAACATTATTTAATGCTATCCGTTACCCTGTAATCAAGTAATGAAGCAAAATAACTGAACCAAACACTACCTTAATGGCATAGCCGGTCCTAAACCTGGAAAAAGGAGGAGGGTATAATTTTGTATACATTATTTTCATGAAAGGAATTTTTTGTGTGCATGTATAGTGGAATGATGCTCTGCTACTAGATATTGTTCAAAGTTTTCCTAGAAATTACAACAATTTTGTTTATTTAGCTATATTGTTTGTGATGGAATACTTACTTATAGGTTTGGTAATGGTTTGGTTCAAACGGGTTGAGTGGGCTGGATTCAAGGAATGAGTACAATTGGATGGATTCAAATGAGTTGAAGAACAAAACATATTGAATTGGATCGGGTTTGCTTGTGAAACGGATTGGTTTGGGTGAAGCATTTTCGGTTCCATTCGGTTTAAACCCGTGGGTTCTCTACCCAATCTGGCTACTACTCCTCCCCCATCACTGTCCCACCGGCCACCGCATAGTTTAGGGTTTCTTGGCTTCTACAGATTTGGCACTGGGCCTGTTGGATTCAAGAAACCAGTAGGCCAGCCAGCCCCTTGTTCCCATCGACGCCGCACCGCATGCACCACTGCCTCCGCCGCCGCCACGTTATGCCTCTTCGCCTCCCTCCCGCCCCTGTCGCCTCTCCCTCCCCCTCTCTCTTCCTTGATTTTTCTCCCTCATCTTGTAAGCCCTGATTCTTGGGAGCATGTTAGGACGTTGGTAGATCTAGGGGAGGGTAGGGGTGCTGACGGGTCTGATCATCCTCCTGCTCCAACCCGCCTTCTAGCACATGTAATACGCTCAGGCGACCGTCGCCGGGTGTGTGTGGACTAGATGATCTTAGCTGTTCTTCGCACACACATTGTGGGCGTGGGAACTCTGGTGGTACGGACGCATCCTCCGGCTCCAACTCGCCTTCATCGTCGAAATGGATTGCCACCGGAGCCATTCCCTCGTTCGGGTGAGACCCCCCATGTACACTTTTGGGGATGTAGTTCTTCAAGGATGAGGGGGTCGTACCGTCACTGGAGGAGGACAAGAAGAGGGAGCAGGTGATCCGCAAGCTCTAGAAGGTAATCGGGCTGGGGATTTTGTCAAAAGGTTGGATCTTGTGGGGTGCAATTCCTGATTTTGTGGTGTTTTCACTACTGTCGCAGATAGTGATGGATTGGTCCAAGGTGGTGGCATATGAGTAGAGGGTGCCCCCAAAGCAAGCCACATCCAATGTCTTGACCTATGGATCTTACACGTTAGGGGTAAGCGAGATACATGCAATTTTGGAGTTATGATTTGTGTAATGCAGTATGCCCGTATGCAAATTTGGAGTAAACATATAAGAATATCGTGAGCACAGTACAAAACATAGCAAGTCGAGCTACAACAAACTATTCTATAATGCAGTATCCCAGTGTTTGCGCAATGACATTAACTGCTTATGCTCCTAAGATTATTGTTTGAATGCGACGAAATAGACAGAAGAGCGAGCAAGCCAGCTCTCATCAAACTTGGAAATTATCCTACAATTGCTATGATGATTGATGAATGATCAACGACTCCCAACATTTGAGAAGATAGATTCCCCATGATATATCCATGGTGCCAGAATCAAACTACCTGGTTTTCTTCAAATTTTGGTATGCATTCATTACATTTGTTCTAATTACACGCTGTAATTATATTTAGCACGGTAAGAGAGTTTATTTTACATTCCACTATGAACAAACTGCTAAAATTGGTCATGAAATTTTCAGCTTCACACACAACTTATCAAATTTATTGGCACATATTTTTGTTTCAATAACAATGTGAGCAAAGTATGTTTAAACAGATATGCTTTCCCAGGTCACCACCCAGATCTTCATCTTGTCGGTTGGAACAATGTGAAAATTGATGTTTGGACTCACTCAGTCAGTAAGTTATCCATATGGTTCTGTTCGCTAATTTATTTTGATTTTGATGTGGTCACTTAAATGAATCAAACTTCATATTTCACCAGTAGGATATCTCTATTCTCATTATTTATCTTTTAGTCAAACCTCATCCTTTGTTTAGACATTATTTTTTAGAGGAAGTGAAAAATAAAAACCGACCAGACATTAAAAAAAAACTGAGTGAAAAATATCATATTTTAGAGGAAGTGAAGATATCAATTGGAAGCACACCTTTGTTTTCCCCCTTTGAGAGAAGGCGCGCGTGTTTGCTTGTTAATTATTATAGGTTTGTAAGGGGAAGCAGTGCTAAAAAAGCATAAGCACAATAAAAGAAACCACCATAAGGCTTGTTTATAATTATTCCTTTATTGTGGTTGCAGGAGGTTTGACAGATAATGACTTCATCCTTGCTGCAAAGACCAATAATCTCAAGCTAGGTGGTCTTTTAAACAAGAAAGCTATTGTCCACAAGTAGTTTTGACAAGTCAAGCAAACTGATCCTTGTTTACATGCTCTGTTTGAACTTTTAACCTGTAGACTCCAGAATTTTCGCTCATATTTTCTTTAAGAAGCTAGTTGTATACGTTGTTCCAGAATCACTTTTTCAGGTACTATGACTGAATTTGACCTGCGACCAGATCTATCCATCTTGGGTGTCGGGTGATACGTGCTGGAGGCTTCGATAATTCCATTAAATTCTAGCTTTACGACGATTTTGGGCTGTTCTACTAGTTTTGTTTGCTTTGCGTGAATATTTGTCCATCTTTTCCTTTGGAATATACTCCAGTAGTTTGTATTGTAGACAACACAATGCTTATCTGTCTAGGCACAGTATATATGGTGTGTAGCCAAGCATTTGTGCCTTGTTAGCAGTTTCTACAACGGAAACCACCAGTTACAGGCGTGTGAATTGTTTAAGTAGATTTCCATGTAGTTAATAAGAAGGAAACAAGCCGATGGATTGGAGAATGGGTTGGAAATGGGTTAGAAATGGGTTGAACCATATTGAGAAAATTGGGTTGGGTTGGGTTGGGTTGGAATTGCATGTGGGTTGTGTTGGGTTTTGGAGTTGGAGCAGTCGGTTGGCCTGGTCTGGATTGGGCTGAAGTGGGTTGGGTGGGTTTGGGCTGGGTTTCAACCCATTAGTATGCCTACTTATAGATGGCACTTGGTACAGAGTCTGACCAAAGTACAAAATACTTTTTGGAGAGGCACATTCACTAGGTGATTTTTTTTTAAATAATATTAATTTAAAAGATAATTACAAAAAATAGTGAAAAAATTTACAAAAATAGGTGCCTGTTGCCGTTTGGAATGACGACAGGAACCCTATCGCCAATTGGAACAATGTAGAGAGGTTTATATCGCTAATTTAACTAGCGACAGCATCTCTGTTGCCAATTGAACTAGCGATATGGTCCTATATTTATTTATTTATTGTAAATTTATGTCTAGAGAATTCAACCTAAATATTTACTGTATTTCACTCAGTTTTTTGGTAATACCTTTAAGTGTTCGCGTAGTTCGGAATCCGAAATTGGAGAAGATAATGAAATGTGAAGTAGAGAATGCGTGATCGACCGCACAATTTGGAACGCGAGTTCGACGGCGCAAGAACACAAATAGCCCCCATCGGAGTGAAATGAATATATGTATGAGCTTAGGATCGTCATGTGCGTTGTTGTTCCCATTGTATTGTTCGTGGAACCAATTTCATCGGGAAAAGATTACGTAATATTTAATGGTTGAAATATTTGGAAAAAGATATTTAAGTTCGAAAGACTTCATAATTTAATTGCGAAATACATGGCGCGTTGGGTTTGGTTATGTACATTAGAAACGCCAATATACACGAATCGACAAACCAAAATACATCTACAATACATGTGCGTCTTTTTTGAATCCGAAAGAAAGGTTGATTGGAATGAAATCGGTCAGTCCTGGCGGCCTATCGGTCTCTTCCCCTTGTCTCTGGATTGCTTGCGGAGGTGGCCAGTCTCGAAGTTAGCCAAGTTCTATGAGACGGGCTAGACAATTGAATAATGTTAGGATAGCACAATGTAGGGCCGAATTAATAATCAGGATATATACTGAACATAACATACCTCTTCGATCCAGACTGTGTCCGAGCGACGGGGAGCGCTAGGATAGCCGTCGGTCTTACTAGCAGGAGTCTTCCCCTTGTGCGTCGCGCACTCCGCCTGGTCGTATTGAGCTTCTTGTTCGGTGGTCCTCCACCACCACCATGCTCTCGTGGGCTCTTTCAGTGCCCTTTCAGTAAGGTCATGTACGTAAGGTTTCTTGCGTTTGAAGGTCTTAGCTCGCATCGCATAGTTCAACATGTACTTCTGCTCGATGAACGCTCTATCGTACATGTCTGGGTCGTCGATCCATTGGAAGAAGTTGCATCGCATCTCCGGCTGCCATTATGGACGGATGTAGTTAGGGATTTGTGGAGTGGAACGTAATATGTCAAAAATCTATGTGTGTACAGTATTCGCTTACGAGGATGTTCCCACACATGTGGTACGCCCGGGCGGCTGTCGCTGGGGGTGTGGATTGGATGATCTTAGCCGTTTTTTGCACACACATTGCGGGCGTGAAAACTCTTATGGTACTGGCTCATCCTTCATAGAACAATCCGGATAGGGTTTAGTCTTCTCGGCAAGCCACTTGCGCTCCCACAGCATCTTCGCGTAGAAGTTCGCCGACGAGTCCGACATCACGTTCCTCTTAGTTGTGTGAACCAAGCTTTGGTGGAGTGTTGGGTGTGGCGGTGTAGCGTTCTCCTCCAGCTCTCTTCTTCTGTAGTTCTCTTCTCCCTCCTTTTATAATGGGCATTTTCGGTCTGAAAAGGTGGCGTGGCAGAGTGTGGTATTTTCGGTCTACAAAGGTAGCATTGCAGTGTATTACCATCTCGGTCTGAAAAGGTGGTGTGGCGGATTGTGTCCTTTTTGGTCTAAAAAGGTAACGTCGTAGTGTATTGTCGATTCGGTCAACAAAAGTGACAGCCTGTGGTGTGACAGGTGCGGTCTTTTCGGTCTGAAAAGGGGGTGTGGTGTGACAGAGTCCGGCTTTTCGGTCTGAAAAGGGGATGTGACGTGGAAGAGTACGGTCTTTTCGACTTAAAAGGTAGCGTCGCAGTGTGTTGTTATCTCAGTCTGCAAAAGTGAAAGTGTGTGGCGTGACCCGGTACGGTCTCTAAGGTCTAAAGAGTTGGGGTGTCGCAATGCTGACCCTCATGCGGTTCCCCGTAGACACAAGAACAAATAGTATCGGAACACAAGACCAAATAGTACCGAAACACGAGATTAGCATAATGTAAGTTCTACATAAATTTATGTTTAAATGACATGATTGATATTTACAAGAAAAACATATCTACTCGTGGGCCCTCTTAGGGCATACCCTACGTGTGGCTCCTGGCCTCCTCTAGGGCTGCTGCGGGCGCTGGTACGAGTAGGTGAAAGGCTCAAGCGGCCGAGGCAACCTACCAGTACGAGTAGCCTGAGGGGTGTCGTGAGAGAATGCTGTGTCAACTGGCTCGCTCCGGGCGCACCGTGCAGCTGTGAAAGCCCCCACGAAGATTTGGCTGCTCTCGCCGTGCGAAGGCCCACCGCCACCCTAGTCGAAATCGAAGTCCCCGGAGCGTGACTCTTCATGCGACACTAGCTCCTCCTCCCAAAGGGGTGTACAAGCTGTGAAACAGTACGTTATGCATGTAAACAAGGAAAAAAATGATAAAATAGTATGTTGTGTATGAAAACAAGATAGACATACCTCATTGCACGAAGGTAAAGGATGGCTCTGCGTGCTCGTGCCGCGTGTACCGGTGGAACTTAGGACCTGTCAGAGAAAATGTCGTTAGTAACTAGTGGAGTTCGAACAAAACAACCAGATGTGAGTGTTTCATACTGACCTGCAAACTGTGCCGAGGTACTCCCAGCACAGTGCCACAAGGACCCGCCCACAACGTCCGAGTGAGGAGCCGTGGGGCATGACGCACAGGTCTGTCCTCCACCTCCCTCGGCCTACTGGCAGACGCCTTGACTCGCCCTCGTCTTCTCGATTTAACCTGGTCCATGAGCCCTCTGATCTCCTACGATGTCATGCTGAAGCGCTCCCCGAGCGTCATACGATGCATAGAGGTCGCCAACTCGTGCATCTCCCACTTTAGATCGACCTGTACACGTAATTAACAAGTTATGAACGAAAAACTTGCGAAGCAAATTGTAACATCCCCAAAATTTCTATTTTGGGGAGACATAGTGAAAATAAATGATAGAAATTTTTGAGTATTATTCCATATGGAAAATCATTTATGCATGTTTGTTGAACTTTTAGTATAAAACAAATAATAAAATTTCATACAAACAACAACTTGCAAAAAAAAAAATCAGGAAAACCACAGAGCACATAAAATCTTGAAAACTTTACAGGAGCAACTAAACAGGGTCAGGAGCTCACACAAAAAAAATTCATAGATTTTGGGCTCTGTTTGCTTAGTACAAAAATCCAGCAAACACCTAGCCAGAAATTCGAAATTCAAAACCTAAAACTTCACACATTCCAAGTCACATGAAATCATGAAACCCTAATTTCTGAAATCTAAAACCTAATTTTTGAAACTTAAACCCTTAATTTTTGAGACATTTTCAGAACATATGAAATCATGAAAAACATTACACAATCAAGTACCACTATGTAAGGAGCCTTTTTAAAAAAATCATAATGTTTGGACCTCATTTTCTATATTAAATTTTTTTCTGCAAATAGCATACTTAAATGAATTTTTGAGAAAAATTCAGAACGGATAAATTTTGAAAAAATTACACAAGCAAGTACACTGGGTCAGGAGGCTCCACAAAAAAATTCATAATTTTTTGAGCTCATTTTTTATATTTAAAAATTCCTACAAAAAGTATAAGTATGCATAAATATTTTTTTTAAAAAAAATTCTACAGTATTACCTCACAGCCACCGTGCGGCAACAGGCACTACAGTGTTGTTGCCGCACAGCCACCGTGCGCCAACAGGCCACATGGCGGTGGGGAGGGGTTGCCGCATGCACGGTGGCCGTGCGGCAACGGGCGATGTGGCGGGCGGGGATGGGTTACCGCACAGTACGGCAACGGTGCTATATTTGCACAAAAAAAAGATAGTAATTCCTGTAATTACGAGACAAAAAGGTAATACTACCGAAATTCGTAGTGTGACCGAGTATGCAACATGGACATCTAATACCCAAGAGAATCTTGATTGAGGGTTGGGAGTTGGGACAGACAAGAGAGTGCATGGCCTATATGGGTTGAGTACTTGAGCCATGCAAGTCTGCCTTCTTATCGTTTCGTACTAGTTTATTACTTGAGCCACACAAGTCTGCCTTCTACCGAGTTCGTGACATGGACATCCTACTAGCCAAGACCATTCGTGCATGGCCTATATGGGTTGAGTACTTGAGCCATAGAAGTCTGCCTTCTACCGAGTCTGCGACATGGACATCCTACTAGCCATGACCCTTCGTGCACGGCCTATATGGGTTTAGTACTTGAGCCACACAAGTCTGCCTTCTACCGAGTCTGCGACATGGACATCCTACTAGCCAAGACCATTCGTGCATGGCCTATATGGGTTGAGTACTTGAGCAACACAAGTCTGCTTTCTACCGAGTCTGCGACATAGACATCCTACTAGCCAAGACCATTCGGGCATGGCCTATATGGGTTGAGTACTTGAGCCATAGAAGTCTGCCTTCTACCGAGTCTGCGACATGGACATCCTACTAGCCAAGACCATTCGTGCATGGCCTATATGGGTTGAGTACTTGAGCCATAGAAGTCGGCCTTTACCGAGTCTACGACATGGACATCCTACTAGCCAAGACCATTCGTGCATGGCCTATATGGGTTGAGTACTTGAGCCATAGAAGTCGGCCTTTACCGAGTCTGTGACATGGACATCTTATCGCTTATTAATTTTGATATTTAATAAGCCTGTGACATTTGCACAACCAGGCGAATCTTAGTTACTTGGGCCCAATTGTAAATAGCCAAACCAAGAAGGATGAGCCAGCGTTAAGGGTGTGACTGCTAATTAAGAGAAGATGGAGTGCAAATATGCAAGCCGGTATTTTGGGGAAATGCAGGTCCTATCCCGTGAAAGTCCAAGTCAAGTAGTCACTACATCCGTGTCGTCACCTTCTTTCATCAAATTGCTCGAAGCAGCTTCAAACTCTGAAGGCTTGTTTAAATTGCGGAAGGCAAAGGTTGCAACAGTTTGTCACAAATTCCTAATGCAAGTTTGATTGAATTAGACTAATATTTGGTTCTTAGTCTAAGTTAGGCATGCTAATATTTTTTTGAACGTCGGCCCACAAGCCATAGACAAAATAAATTGTAGCAATATTCTTCTAGACAAACTAAGTTTTGACGCCAATTTTTTTACCATGGCTTCGGCGAGTTAGGCTTTTATGTGTAGCATCCTTAGGCATCATTAGACTATGGACCAAACATGCCCTAAGAATGCCACAATGTGCCAAGCATTTTCCCCTAATTCAGCACAATCAAACTCGCATATATGGGAATCTTACCACAATTCCAGGTGTTTATGGCTTGTGCGATCCAGTTGAACAAAAATGTTTGGCACCACATAAGCCGTGACTTGTAACCAAACAATTGTCTAACTTGGTTGAATTTGTCTAAGAGAATTGCGGCAAACTATGACAATGTTTGGCTTCCAACCAAATATATGTCCTAATTTCAAAAAAATTTAGTACATTATTTTTCTATGAGAGCAGCTAGGGTAAACAAGCTACAAAGGAACTTTCTCCACTCTTAGATTTGCATTGAGATTCATGTTTGGTTTGCTACCAGACATTGCCACATCTAGTTGTGGCAAAGTGGCAAGCCACACTTTTTGTACCCAACAAATTAATGGCCACACCTTAGTCAAGATTTGACAAAAACATGTGTCTATGACAGGTTGGCTCCATGACTAAAAAACTAAGTGTCTGTTTGGTTTATGACCCCAGGTAGCTACATCAAAATTTTGGTAATGCCAAAACTTAGACAATGCCAAAAACTGGGCAAAAAAATGGTGTTTGAATCGTAGTCATACCAATTCACGGGCAATACCGAAATTGATGTGTTTGGATTGCAACCATGCCAAATTTTGCCAAAATTGTGAGTATGGCATGTGGGTCCCGCATGGCATCTATTTTTTTAACCAAAATATGCTAACATGGGTCTTGTTTTGTTGATTAAATGATAAGGAATACAACGGTTCAAACAGATCACAAATCGGATACTCGGTTTAGGAAATATGTTCATTTTAAACTTATTAATCAAACTAACCATACAATTAATGCCACTGGCCACAGCTAACCAAAATATGCCACGTCTGAGACTCAGCTGCTTGTTGCCATGCCAAAATTTGGCGAAGAATTTTGCCGCCCTTGCGAAGCCAGCGAATTGGCAAGAAAACAACATGTGTTACCAAAATTTTGAGAGCAACGCCAAATGTTGGAACCAAACCAAACACTAGCTAAATTTTCAAGTCAATACCAAAATTTTGGTTTGGCTCGTTCTGATCCTAAACCAAACAAGCCCTAAGACATGATAAAACTATGACAAAAAACCAAACAACTACCTCAGAAAATTTGGCAAAGTTTGACATTGTGTTCTTGACCTTAGAACTCCACCATGCAGGAGGGCAGTGAGAGCATGCGCAATATGGGATTGAAAGGGGGTTTTAGAGGAGAGAGAAGAGGAGAAAGGAGTACTATACATTGCAACAAGGGGGTCTTAGAGGAGAGAAAAGAGGAATGAGAGCCTAGCTAGGAACTGGTTCCATGGGAGAAGAGGAGGATTGAGAAAGAGGTTTTTATTTGGGTGTGGGTCCAATCAATAGGTACTAAAGGAATCCATACATTATGATATTTTTGCTTAGTTAAGATTCTCTTATATGTGTCACCTTAAAATCCCTTACCAATATCAATATACTGTAGATGCTTCGAGCAGTGACGAGGAGTTAGTAGGTAGCAGCGATGGCTATGAGCAGGTAAATTTGGTATTGTACAGTGTTCTGTCTGCAATATCAACTGCAGTAAGTTTGGTATTGTGCAATGCCGTTTGAACTAGAAATGCCTTGTGCTTCTCTGATGTGAAGGGTGGGGGTCTGGGGGAGGAGGCTACTGGTGGGGTGGGGGCAGTAGGTGTCAGCCATGCATAGTACTCCCTCCGTTTTTTTATAAATGACGCCGATCAGTATTGTTTAAGCTTAGAGGACGTCAAGT
Organism: Phyllostachys edulis; assembly: GCA_036346405.1. Taxonomy (NCBI): domain Eukaryota; kingdom Viridiplantae; phylum Streptophyta; class Magnoliopsida; order Poales; family Poaceae; genus Phyllostachys; species Phyllostachys edulis. The sequence goes on from JAYEVD010000309.1 coordinate 244,452, forward strand.
TTTTTCGGATGGAGGGAGTAGATTGACTACCGCCTACCGGTGCATGCTCCATCAATAGACCAACTACAATGCTTGGTAAAAAGGAACAGAGAACTTTGGGGTGTTTCATGTTTGGATTTTTTAAAAAAAACAATATTAATTTAAAAAATAATTAGAAAAATAAGTTTTTTTTTTCAAAAGTAGGTGTCTGTCGCCAATTGAAATGACGATAGACTTCTGTCGTCATTCCTATTGGTGACAGACACCTAGGCACTAGTAATAGGGATCTCTACTTTGTTTTTTTTAACTATTTTCGAGCACATATTTTATCGGCAAATCACACTTATATTACATAACATTTAGCACAACGTCATAACATTTTTTATCAACAAATCACAATAACATTACATAACATTCAGCGCAACGTCGTCACATATTTTGTCGACAAATCACAATAACATTACATAACATTAAACGCAATGTCGTCACATACTTTATGGACAAATCATATTACAAACCATTCACCACGTCGTCATCACTACCTAGTTTTTCGACAAATCAAAGTAATATTTCAAATCATTGGGTACCACATATTTCAACAGGACGAATATTTCCTTCTCATATCCATGGGATTTCTTTACATATACAACTAAAAGAGAAATTCCAACCAGCAACGCATCAACGCACGGACTTACACCTGCAAATCCAAGTTGAAGCGTCTCCCGCTCTCCCTATCCATCTGTGCCTCCGTGGATACAAGAGACGTCCCCCTGTCCGACTGTGGATACAACGAAGTAGCACTGTCAGTGTCAGCACAGCAACTCTAGCTACAGATGGTAATGCACAAACAATCACAATAGCGTATCAGTGTAGTCCATAACCAACACAACGCCATCTTGGATATCTTAAGAACACCAGTAAATGTACTTACTAGCGAAACACTTCTTTTTACAGTTTCCAATCTGAACTACCTTTTTTTAATAATCTCACACAAATAAAAAGGTTTATTACAGCATTGCTGAAGAAGCAATTCAATAAAATTTGTTTTGTGGAAAACGGCCGATTAGTCATTGGCCGTGGCTAAACCGTCACGTATAATGTATTCAAAGGCATTTACATGGCTTGAACGATTAAACATCAGCTTTTCATATTATTTCAACTCTTTTCCCATTTAATTGGCAAAATAATTTTTTATTGTTACGTACAATTCATTAGTTTATAATATTGTGCAGTGGAAGGTCCATAACAGATATAAATCATAACATATTTTATTCTATTTCTAATAGTCTGCTTACATGACATATACTCTAACAATGACTAACCATGTTTTATATAGCAATTATTTTAATCTATTTTTCATATAAATGAATATACTATTACAAACGTATAATCGCCCTTTAAATTCCGATTAATTGGCCGAACAACGATTGGTCGCTTGGCGGCACCCCTCCATCCGAAGAGCGCGTGCCCCTTTTTCACAACAGTATTTGGAACCACAGTGAGTAATTATGACCGGCCAAATCCGAAAAATGGCCTATTAAAACAAGTGAATTTCCTGAAATATACTGCAATGCAAACCATAGCCTAATAATAAATAATAAATGATTATTTAGTGAAAACAACTACTCGAAGATCGAAAGTTGAGTTGTATTTCGGTTTAATAGAATAGAAGTGTATGCTGACAACCGAATTAGTAGTGAATAAACAGCACATCGTGTAAGATGATAACTGGATGCTAATAAGTAGCTTACAAGTATAAAGGGCTGATCAACTGTACATAGTGAATAATATATCGGATTTGTGAGAAGGAAATATGACTGTACATCAAGATGTCATTGAAATCAACAGGAGATCAACAAAACATACCTGGCTGCTACTTTACGCATCAGGATCCTCACTGTGTAGAAGAAATACTCGCTATGCAAGCGAGATTCTTAAGTACCCATCGGGAGGAATTTTTAGATGATGGTCGCTCTGGCACAACAGAATTCTCTGTAGGCCTGTCCTCCATCGGATGATCTTCTTCCATGAATAAAATCTTCGGCCTATTAGGATGCTTCTTCGCTGCATCTTCCCAAGTTTTCCTTGTTGCTGCTTTCACTTTGCAATCAATCTTGACTTCCATAAGAAGTTTGATGCATTCAATCTTGAGAAGCCCATCTAGATCTTTATAGAGCAGATGAAGCGAGCGAAGCTGTGGCAGAGCACCATCACAGATTTCTGGTAGGGTAGAACTTTGAACCACAAAGCATAGGCGTCGCAGCCTTGGGAATGCCCCATCTGTTATGACAAAATTGTCAAGGCGATCTGCAGCCAGTTTGAGAAAAAGCAAGCAACGCAGATTACTCAAGACTGTTAGAAGATCCCCTCTGAGATTGGTTGATGAAAGGCACAACTCTTCGAGATCACACAGTGACGTAACAAATGGAGGCATTGTGTGCAGCTCGCCATGGAGTTTCAGCGAGCTAAGATAGCAGTCTCCTTGCAAAGAAGTTTGCATGATGTCATTAGAGCATTTCTCAAAATCAAGTGATAGAGAACGGACATCAGTTGTTCCTGTGCCATCTTGAACGTACTTCTGAATGGCACGTGAAAGATCAATCCTGCTCGTTGGTGACTCGCACCATAACTTAACCTTTCTCAGTTTCTTCATATGACCCATAAGTTGCAGAAGACCTTGGTTCTCGTTGGTGACAAATCCTGCTAGAGTCTCCAGGTTACTTTCTCCCGACACAAAAAAATTATGTATTTTACTTGATACCTCGTCCAATAGCTTAAACTTTCCAAACAGATGAATTAAATTGGGAAGCACGATGAGTTCTATGGGCAGCAGCACCTCTACCATGGTTCTCCTGACATCGAGTGTCTCCAAAAACTTTAGTTTTGAAATTTTCCTTGGAAGCCGCCTGGTAATAGTGCCCCCAAGGCTCCCAAGGCTTAGATACCTGAGAAGCAACAGGTTACTTATGCCTTTGAGATGACGATCCGTCAAGTCATTGCATCCTTCTAGATCCAAGACACGCAGCAGTTGATACTTGCGAAAATCCAAAATATCTTGGCCTGCCTTGCCAAAGATTGTGAGAGACCGGACAAGAGATAAATCATTGTCCGGGCTAACACTTGTAGCACTGTTATGATGCAGAGAAAGACGACGGGCATATTTTGGTAGGGAAGTCTTATCACAAAACAAGGTAATGAATTTCTCAGATACGGACTTGTGCACAATGAACTCGAGCATCATCCCAGGAGGTTGGCATGTCTTCACCTCTTCATTGTTGCTTACATCAATGGGCTGAATGATATTCCGGTCTATAAGAGCCTCAAAATTTTCGACTGCGACATCAAGCGCACTGCATCGAGGCTGTGTTACTACAAGTCCTTCAGCCAACCATCGCCTTATTAGTGTTTTCCTTCTGATCCGATGATTACTCGGGAACATGCCTAAATATAGCAAGCATGCCTTAGCAGCATGCCCTGATAGACAGGTGTAGTTGTGGGTAAGTACCCGGTGCATTCTTGATAAGGTTTCGTCCTTCTTCTCCAGATGGTAACCTAGTTTGGCACACAAATCTTGACAGGTTGTTCCTGTGAGGCTGCCTTTTCTTCGCAAGAATTGGCCTACACTAACGAGAGCAAGTGGTAGGCCATCACATTTCTTCAGAAGTGCTGCTGAACCGCTCTCCATGTTGGGTGGACGTTCCTTCCAACAAGCACTATTTAAGAACAAATCTTCTGAGCATTTAGCATCAAGTGTGCTCATTTTGTATACATAACCGCATTCAGAGCTGCAGGCATTTGCTATCGTATGTAAATTCGTGGTCACCATTATTCTGCTGCTAACACCATTATCGGCAGGGAAAGCAGGCCCTATAGTACCCCACTGTTCTGTCCTCATGTCATCGATCACAATGAAATACCTAAGAGACAATTTGATGAAAGAAAATAAATAAAAAGTTAATAGATATATAGTATTATGCAGCCACAGACCTGATAGAAATTAATCTTGTTGTCTAAGTGTTTTGCATGTTAATTAAATATGCATGTCAGTTGTGTAGAGTTAATGGAGCTAGTGGCTTGCTAATTAGTTAATAGAGTAATTAGCTAGTGCATGTGGTGGAGGTAATGACCTACTTGAATGTGTTAGTGGGGATGTTACATGTCATATTGTAGCTATAAAAAGCATAGTAACCAATTTGTATTGGGGGATGAAAAACAATAGAGGAGAGAGAAAAAACAAAAAAACGCTGCAGTGCAGCACCAAATTCTTTCTATGTTGTGTTCTTTGTCTTCTACTCCGGTAAATTGGAAAAAAATAAGTGAAAGAGTGTATGTCTACCGTGTTCTCTTGAGCTCAATCCCAATAATTAGTATCAGAGCTTAGGTTGAGATTGCCTAAGATCATGACGCGGGACCAGGGAAAAACTTCTCGGTTGTTTTTTGAGGAGGGGGGGGGGGACCGGTAAGGCCGGTTACACTGGGGATCGCTAACGCCTGGCTTAACGACGTCATCGCTGAGAAGGACGGCACACGGCAAAGCCTTCGGTAGGAGTACAACTCAAGCGAGGTGCTCACAGTGCTCAATGAACCAGTGCAAGTGGAAGCGACACCGGGTGCGGCAACATCAGCTGCGACGCCAGCCGTGATGATGTCGGCAGAGAAACGCAAGGAGCAGGAGAACGTCAACCTTATGTTGGGAGTCGGGGAGATGAGTCCTGTTTGGTACCTCGACACAGGCGCATCCAATCACATGACCGAGTGTTGTGAGATGTTCTCCGACCTGGACATGTCGGTTAGGGGGTTAGTGAGATTTGGCGATGGATCTCACGTGGAAATCAGCGGCCGTAGCATGGTGCCATTCAAGTGCCAAACTGGTGAGCATAAAGTTTTAGCTGATGTTTATTACATACCTAAGTTAAGGAGTAAAATAATCAGTTTGGGTCACCTCGATAAGCATGGCTACAAAATGGTGTTGGAAGAAGGCATTCTGAGCATTTATGATCAAGAGAGAAAATTGCTGGCTAGGGCAAATAAGTCATAGAATCGACTGTACTTGCTTCGGCTGGGCCGCACCCAACCGGTTTTTGTCCTGGCAAAATATGGTGTGAAGGAAGACGAGCTGTGGAGCAAGGTGACGAGGATGCAGAGTTAGCAGGAGCCTGATGCAGCTGTTTTAGAATGCAGCTGCACACATAAGTGGTGATGTGTTCACTTTGTTGTATGAGACTACTCCTACCGCAGGTGTTGCATATGGAGATTGGCCTGACCCAGGGCCCATGACCCCACCGCCGACGCCGCGAACTCCAACACCATTTGCGGAGAGCCTCATGTCTGCAGATGAGTTGGCGAGCATAGGAGAAGCAAAAAGATTAAGGGGGGTGATTGATAGAAATTAATCTTATTGTCTAAGAGTTTTACATGTTAATTCAATTTGGGGATAATTGGCTACAGGACACTGCTCGTTGACCATTTTTGCCAATGGACACTGAAAAAACGTGGTACAGTCAGAAGACACTGAAAAACCGTGTAATTTTGCTAGTAGACACTAAGACGATTATTATATTATTTTCGGGTGGAAGAGGTGAGAGAAAGCACGTGAAATGTCTCTTTTACCCTTGGTCCCCTTCCTCTTGCTCTTCTCTCCACTTCACTCTCTCTCTCTAGCTCACATCACCCTATGGCGCCATGGCTCACTTGCCGCCTTGCTCGGGCGCCTTCTTCATTCGACACCGCCGCTGGGCGATTTGATCCGCATGGGCCCCTCCTCTTCAGACCGCCTCCCACTGCACGGCCGCCGCCTCCTCCTCTCTTCGCTGCCTCGCCTTGCAGTCGCCGCCGCCTCTTCGACCGCCTCGCCACAGTGCCGCCGCCTCCTCCTCCTCTTCGCACGCTCCCCTTCGCCACGGCCGCCGCCTCCCCCTCGCCACGGTCGCCGCCTCCTCCTCTTCACACCGCCTCGCCATGGCTGCCGCTCCTCATCTTCCTTGATCTCATCAAATCTCGCTTAATTACTACCGATCATCGGTTGATAGTCTTGAATGGTGTAGTCGCCTTGAGGTTGTGCACAATGTCCCGCGACGGAGTCAATGCTAGCGGCAATGGAGATGAGGAGGCAGCAGGCTCATGCCTCAGAGCGACCACCACCGAGCCTCGCCAAGGCTGGATCTTGAGCCCGGGCGACGTGCATGTTGATGGGGAAGTAGACGGAGAGCGGCCGAAGCCGAGCGCCACCGATGAGGCCCAAGACGACGTTGAAGAATGGCAAGCAAAGATGGCGACCAAATGCGTGGTGAACATGATGAGGATGGTGCGCAGCACCAGCTTGAGCGGCGCCACCGCCACCGACGATGACGACCGGCCTGGTAGGCGCATGGAGAAGGCGATGTTGCCGAGTGCGAGGAGGACGTTGAAGGCCTTGTCCCTAGGCGAGTCGATGCTGGGACTACCACCTTTGCAAGATTAGGCCCTCAGACAACAATCACCTTCGTTGTGTGTGAGAAGTTGCATGAACTCGCGGGAATGGCTAGACATTGAGGGCATCGAGGGCATTTTTCGCCATTTCTCTCTCCTAATCACTCAGATATATTATTTTAATGAGAGAGTGTCTAACAGCAAAATTACACATTTTTTCAGTGTCTTCTGGCTGTACCATATTTTTTCAGTGTCCTTTGGCAAAGGTGGTCAATGGACAGTGTCTTGTAGCCAATTATCCCTTGAATTTGCATGTCAGTTGCATGGTAGAGTTAGTAGAGCTAGTGGCTTGCTAATTAGTTAATAGAGTAATTAGCTAGTGCATATAGTAGAGGTAGTGGTCTACTTGAATGTGTTAGTGGGGAGGTTACATGTCATATTGTAGTTATAAAAAACATTGTAACCTATTTGTATTGGGGCATGAAAAGCAATAGAGGAGAGAAAAAACATAAAACTCTGCAGCGCAGCACCAAATTATTTTTGTGTTGTGTTCTTCGTTTTCTACTCTGATGAACTGGAAAAAAAAAACAAGTGAAAGAGTGTGTGTCCTCTTGGGCTCGAACCCAATAAGACCGACAATAATCAATTGGGTGAGCAAGTCCCTACTTTATTCTATCTAAATCACATTGATGTTTGGCTTTTAACTGTCGACAAATGCTAAATTTTGGTAAAACCACCCCCTAATATTCGAGCAGCCGTATACACTACCTTATATAGGATTTTTGGGCGCCGTTCAAAGTAAGCCATGTATTGTCTGGTCATCTGACCATGAACCGAAGGAAATTAGGTTGGGGAAGGCTCATTAGAATGGAGTTTACCGCATATACAATAAATCTTTATACCTCTTGTTATGCAAGTGTTCTCTGAGATGCTTGCTTAGCTGTTCGACTTCAACATCGGAGGCGTCCCCCCTCTTGTTATGCAAGTGTTCTGTGAGATGCATGCTTAGCAGCTCAACTTCAACATCGGAGGCGTCCCCATGTTGCGTGCCAGTTTGCTTGCGTATCTCCTTGAGAACCTCCATGAGAACCTCCTCCGCACCCTTGTCCGCCGCGCGAACCCAGGCCCGTGGGCTGAATTGCTTGGCGACGTCACTCTCGTAGACTTGCCTCGCAAGAAGAGTCTTCCCAAGGCCACCAAACCCAACAACGGAGATCACCTTGAGCTTCTCCACCGGATCCTGTACAAGCTCCAGGAGCTCCCTCCGGGGTTCCGCCATGCCCACAAGGTCGGCCTCAAGAACGAGCGGATCTGCAGGTACGGAGGAGGTGGATGCCACAGCTGAGGTGGGCCATTCACCATCGCCGCAGCCGGTGTATCTCTGTCTCCGCTGGTACGCTTGGTTTGATTTCTCCTTGAGTGCCCGGATCTCGGAGGCAAACCGAGCGGGGGCTCGCCTCAGGCGGCCGTGAGCAGCCTGATCATACAGGAAGCGGTCCACGCAGTCTTCGATCTCATGAGCCAGGTCACGCACTTCTTCGATCCAACTCCTCGGCACGGCTCCCAGATCCTTGCTTCGCGAGGATTTGCTGTAGTCTTCAATGGCACTACCAATCATGTCAAGTTCTTTTTTGATGAATGTAATGTCATCCTTGATTCCCTTCCGCAGCTTGTATTTCTCCTCTACGAGCGTCAAGAGTTTCGGCATCAGCGTAGTCATCAAAGCTCTCAACAACGCTGCCTCCATGGCTAGCTCCTCCCGGCGCTCAATTGATCACTGAATATTCAATCTCTTTTGTAGGAATTTGGTGGGTTAGGGTCGTAGCCTCGTAGGGAGGAGGATTTCAGCTCAGAAACGAGCACGGAGAGGAGTCCATCATCCATCCCTACTGCAAGCCTAGAGCGTAATTGCGTCGGCTGCGGATGCCAAGAGACGCGACATTTCTGGGCCAGCACGTAATTTATAAAAGGTACGGGATAATTATGCATTTTGTAGTCATTGTTAATTTCGAGTAATTGTAGTGCTAATGTGTAATTTGAGAAACTTGAGGGTGATCTTGAGAAACTTCTTAGAAAAAAAATCGCACCGGTCGTCGGTAGTTGGCATGTCATTGTTTTATGGGGCCGACTAAGTTATGGTCGTTGCGAAACACGCTCTAACGTGTTGATTTCGCGACTACTCCCGGTAACCACGTCTGAGGTGCCCACACACAGTTGCTTTTGATTTTGGATCCATGATACTAACCTTCTCTGCTTCGTGCTCGAGTGCTTCCTTCCTTCACCGAGGCATGGAGGCTCGATCAGTGCTTCCTGGCGCCATGGGTTCCCTTCTTGGGAAGCTCGATGTCTTCTTGGCTCCCGAATATAGGCTGCCCAAGAAGGCCAAGGACGGCATCCAACTTCTCGAGGCGATCTCCAAGAAATAGTTACCTCCTTGTGGATCTTTCAGAGGCGAGGACCCTCCCCGACGGCCAAGTGCTGGATGAAGGATGTGCGCGAGCTGTCCCACGACATGGAGGACTACGCCGACGAGCTCCTCCACTCCGGAGCCGACGCTAAGGCCGGAACCGTCCGCCGGGTGGTCGCTTTTAAGATTGGCCGGCCTCCATGGACGCCTGAAGCGGCAACCGCCGATCACCAACAGGTGTCGGAATTCAGAGCCATGTGCAAGAGGCGATTCAACGACACGAGAGGTATAACCTTGGTGATTGCATCTCCGGCGTCAGATCTGTCGCTGGTCTTATGCTCCCAACAGAGTATACGGAGACCGACGACTGTTTGACGAACCAAGGAATGAGCTTCTCAAGTGGCTGACCAACGAAGAGGAGCAGCACTCAAGGTGGTATCCATTGTTGATCTCGAGGGCTTGGGAAGACCACACTTGCAAGAAAGCTCTCACAGATACTTGGCGGACGATTCGATCGCCGAAAGCATTCCTACGCACGCCCCAAAAGCCCGATATGAAGAGGCTTCTGGGCATGCTCTCACAACTTCGACACCACCACCACCCCCGATGCTTGCGAGGTGCCGAGCTTATTCACACTATCGTGACACATCTACATGATAAGAGGTATTTCTTTTCACACATATTAAGCAATATATCCAAGATCGAACTTTTTTCGTCATGATCCGTCTCGTTAATGTAACATGGGGATTTTGTGTTGTCTTTCTTCCTTAATTAATGCAATGATACACAATTCTCTTGCTTGTTCTGAAAAAATATTTAATATATGTACTAACATTAATTACATTAGTAAAAGTTCTTTGAATTTTGCAACATACGTAATGTAATGCATGGTATACATATTAGAGTTACGTAAACCGGCCGAGTACCACCGTAGCTAACTAACTTGGTTAGAAACGCTTCAAAGATGTCCACACAATTAATGTAAAATATAATTCCAGTTAAGTTATATTCGTTTTTCTAACAATGAATGAGATCTAAAATTGTTGAAGAAATAACAGCTTTGGTCGGATTTAGATCTATAAAACTTTTCTCGTCTTTATTTCCAAAGTAATTTTGTAGAGTACTAGCTAACCGCTCATGCGCTGCCACGAATCACAAATAAATGGTACCCTAAATTCTAAACTCTCAAAAACAAAATAATTCAAGGATTCGCGCCGTCCATCGCTCAGATGGTCATTCCTTCGATTCGGAGGAAGCTTAACAAATGGTCCGTGCCCTCACCAATGATGATTGATTTTGGACATCCAGGGTCAGCCAGGCGCCCAAGCGGTCAAGGAGGTTATGCAGCTAGGGAATAGGTTGCAACAAATTCGTCTTGCTTCGGAGGAGATTGATTCAGTTTGCTAGCGATGGGACTCCTCAAGTCATTACTCTGCTAAGTCGGCGTATGGGGCTTTCTTCACAGGTTCAGCACGGTTTCCTTGTGCTGAGGCCATCTCGAAAGCTAGGGCGCCTCTAAAATGCAAAGTCTTCATGTGGCTAGCTATTAGGAGGTGGTGTTGATACCGATCGCTCGAGGCGCCATGGACCGCAAAATCAGAAGCTTATGTTTTGCGTGCTCCAGAAGAGACCATTGACCATCTTCTCGTAGGTTGCGTGGTAACCGCTCAAGTTTGGGCTCGCTTTATAGTTCAGACTAGCTCTCGGAGCCCGGTGCCTAGCGGGCAACAGTCCCTTCAAGACCATTGGTTGGCTGCTCGGCATTCTCAACCAAGGAGCCACAGAAAGGAAATAGATGAGTATATCATTCTCGTTTCTTGGATGCTTTGGAAGGAGCATAATCAAATGATCTTCAACAACATGGTCAGTTCCAGTGAGCAAATTCTATAGCTTGCTCTCCAAGAGCATCAACAATGGCATATGGCAGTTGCGCTTCGTCGGGTCGCGGCCTCGGAGGAGTAGTTGTTTTGTTTTGCTTTTGCTTTTTTGTTTTTCTTGTTTTGTCGGTAGCCTTTTTTCGGCTTCTTCCGGCTTAGCCTCTTTCGGTTGCTAGTCGAAAGTTGCTTTTGCTTGTTTCTAAACTGCTATGATTCTCTCGTTTCTTCCGGTTCTTTCCGTTTAATGAAAGATGTGCAAAACTTTTGCACTTCCTTGAAAAACAAAATAATCTAAGTTTCCTATATACATAAGTTCGCTGCCCATGAAATTCAAAATTTCACTAAATCAGCGTACTAAAGCAACCATACAAAATTCATCATGAACAAATAATTAACCTTAAAGAAAAAAGTGCACTTTTCTACTTTGAACTCGCCTCGGTTCGCTTTTTCAACTATGAACTCAAACCGCCCACATTGGAATCTCAAACTAATGAAACCACCCACTTTACCCCCTCGACCCAAACCAGTGGTGGTTGATGTAGCACCGACGTACATTTTTCGCTTACATGGTATCCGTGTAGATCCGACGTGGCACTCTTCTATCTCCTCTCCACCCTTTCTCTTTGTCTTCCCCTGCATTCTCTCGCTCAAAATAGATGTGCTCCACTCGCCGGTCACGACAGTGGCCTCGCTAGCGGGGCCATCCGCTCCTCCTCCCTCCCCGCCTCGGGATCATGCCACTTCCACCGCCGTTGTCGTCTCGAGCCACAACCACAACTTGTCAAACTCGATCTCTCTCTGGTGAGCCTTTCAAAAAGCGTGTGTGTCATATTGTGTTCCCACCATCTTCTTCCTCTTTGATGACGCCACGACATCGCCAAGAACACAATCTCTCCATTCCGTCAATTCAAGAAGATTTCCCAAAACTGTTCGCAGATCACATCGTGTTACAGCACTCTTCTTCGCTCCCTCAATCAATTTCACGCTTCCTCCACAGAGCTTCTTTGTCCGCCGTCTTCTTCCCCAATGAAAGTATTTAGGCCCCTAAAATGATTTTGGTAGTTAATGACAACAATGTGTTAAAAGACTAACGCGTGTGGTAAGATGTTTTAAAGGTTTTGTCTCGGATTATGGATGACAACATGAAAATAACAATACAAAGACGATAAATGATTGACATGGTTCAAGGCAATGGTATTTTGTAGCCTAAGAACCCTTTTATAATTTTTATTGGTCTCGGTGTTTGGTGGAAAGATCGGATTTATAGGCTAAACGTCGTACTATAAAGAGGAATCATGGCTAGTAGCTTGAAAACTTATGATTTGCCACTTTGACCAACTAAGAGTCATGCATTGCATTTAAAACAGCCTCTGAAAATATTAGTAAAAACGGTATGACCGCTCCTGAGGAGTGGTACTACCGCAGTGCGGTAGGACCGAATTCTAGTTGGCGGTACGTTATTTCCAGAGAGCATGTTTGTGGGCATTTTTCCTTCCCTGGAAAATGGTAGTTCCGATTGAGCCAAATGGTACTACCTCATGGCGGTAGTACGGACCCATGTGAGTGCGGTAGTACCGCACCAGACCGTAACGACTAGTTTAGAAGCATTAAATGAACATCATATTACCGTTGAACCCTAGGTGCGGTAGTACCAACCCATATATGGCGGTAGTACCGCACCTACTGATTTTTTTGGGGATCTTGCCTCAAACGGTCGAATTTGTGGTTGAGGGCTGTAAATACCCCCTCACCAGCACCAAGCTCCAAACTCCTGACCTCATTGAATATATTTGAGCCTTTGGTGCACTTTCCTCTACTCATTTGCTCATAGTTCTCATTTTGTAGTAGTTGAGAGCATTCAAGTGCATTTGCATCATTAGTTGATCTCTTTGGCACTTGATAACCTTCAAGCAAGGGCTGTGATTTATTATTCTTGGTGCTTGCTGGCACCTAGACAGTTTGGAGGAAGATTTTGTTGTGATCTCTTCAAAAAGGTTGTGAAGAGGCCTAGTACCGATTGTGAGTGGTTCGGTGCTCGCCATCTCCAGAGTGGAGGAAGGGCAACCCTAGTGGAATTGAGGTTTATTAGGCTCAATTCGTGGAGCCGGTCTAATTCGTTTGGGCTTACCTCAACGTGGACTAGTGAAGACCGGAAAGTCTTCGATACCACGGGAAAACATCGATTGTCTTCATTGCAGTTTTCTCTCTTGTCTTTACTATTTCCTTATTTACATTTTTAGGTACTTATTTGTGTAGAATTGCTTAGCTAGAATTTTATTTAGTATTAACATAGCCTTGGGGTGACTTAGTGAACTTAGAATTTATCTCTTGACTTGTGCTAGAAATCTTTAATTAGACCATACTTATTAAAATAGTAATTAGAGCACAAGCTTTTTAGAAACCTCCTATTCACCCCAACTAGTCGGTCACCCTTGATCCAACACCCAATTCTGGTCAAGTGAACTCCAAGCCAATTCCTTCCTCCTGAACCACCACCTAGATTTCCTCTTTCATGCCAACCTCTGATTTTGGCTCTCCCCTTCTAGGGCCCCGCCTTGGGTCACCGTCGCTAGGTCACCACGAGCTTCCCGACCTCAAAGATCCACACCCAGAAGCTCCTCTATCTCCGTAGATGATTGTGCGCTCTTCGCTTTGCCCCTCTAAATCCTCGGCTAACTAATCTCTCCTCCCACGACTCGGTGTCACACATCACTGCACGCCTCGCTAGCACGCGCCAATGCACCTCCGACCGCACCACTACCTCCTCTAGCTCCCACTCCTCCCAAAGAACCCATTTTTGAGGTATCCACCACCCTCCGTCGCCTTCTCACGCCAATGAGGCATTAGAACCATCGCCACATGCCTCCCCGCCTCGCCTATTCTCGCCTCCCCTTCTGCTCTCTCTCTATGTGTATGACAAGTGAGCCCCGCTTAAATGATATTGCAAAGGAAGAAGAGAGCCATGTCACTCTACTTGGATGCCATGTTAGCGTAAAATGGACACATCGGTGCCATGTCAGACAAAACCACCCTGGTTTGGGTAGAGGGGGCTAAAGTGAACGGCTTCGTTAGTTTGAGGTTCCAATTCGGACGGTTTCAGAGTTCAAGGTTGAAAAATGAACCGAGACCAGAGTTCAAGGTTTAAAAGTATTAGAAAATGTATACATAATTCACATCCTATTAGCAAGCCATAGAGAACTATGCTACGAGTCACACACATATAAATACACGCAAATGTTTCCATGCTTCACAAAAGATCCTCCAAGAAACATGCATATGCCCTGTTCGCAAAAGATCCTCAAGGAGTAAAGGTAAAGCCGCTATCACTACCAACTCAAATATTTATAAGAGTATATAAAAATATAGAGTTAGTTGCAAGATTGCAACCTTAATAAGTATTTTATCAATATCCACTATTATCCTTGGTGAACTAAAATAATAAATTCAACACAATTGCTATTTTTTTTGAAAAGGCCGATATATATATTATGTATGCAAGTAGTCATATTTAATAGTAGTTATTTTTATATTTTCTGGAGATGAATTCCATGTGAAAACTAACCATTGACCCTTAAAGTACCGGTGGGGGAACTTAGACAGCCTTGATATCCATGAGGACAAACTGGGACTAAACTAATAAATAGTTGGAAAAAAAGAGAGAGAGAAGTAGGATGCTTACACTACTGCTGAAGGAAGATTGGATGCCATAAACCAAACTTATCCTAACTAATTGTTAGTATACTTAGGCGCAAAAATGAATTTTCTCATTGTGTACAGATAGCTTCTTTTATTTCTTATGTCTTGAAATTCTACAGTCGCTAGAATTTTCAACAACTTAACCACCACCCCTCAGCAACTCATTGCGAAGATTAAGGAGGAGGGTAGATCTTGGTCCCTTGCGGGGGCCAAGAGTTTGGAGTTTTTTAATCCCCTGTAATTAAGGCTTCTTTTGTCTAACTGTACTTGGGTGTTGTCTTTCAACCTTTCTCTATTAATTTAAAGGCAACCCTCCTGCCGGTTTTTATTCAAAAAAAGAAATTCTACAGTTGCTGCATGTCAATTCATCTTGGTTGTGTTTCTTTATTTTCTACATTTTGTGGGCTGATAAAATAATATGTTTATTATGCGCAAATCATTTGGCAGGTACTTGATTTTTTTTTTGAAAAAGCGCAGGTACTTGATTGTAATTGATGATTTACGGGCTACATCATTGTGGAACAGTATTAACCATGCTTTTCCAGAGGGCAATCATTGCAGCAGGATAATAACAACTACGCAGATTGAGGAAGTTGCATTAACATGTTGCAGTTATCACCAAGACTACATTTTAAAGATGAAACATCTTAATATGGATCAGTCAAGAAAACTGTTTTTCAAGAGAGTTTTTGGCTCTAAAGATGATTGTCCTCAACAATTCAGGGGAATTTCACTTGGAATTATTAAAAGATGTGGCGGTTTGCCGCTAGCAATTATCAGCATAGCTAGTCTTTTAGCAAGCCAGCCGGTATTATTAATGGAGCAATGGGTGTACATACATGATTCGCTATTAGCCACCAATTTGAAAATTTCTACTGTATGAATGAGACAAGTCCTAAACCTTAGTTACGATAATCTTCCTCGTTATTTGAAGACATGCTTGCTCTATCTTAATACATATCCAGAGGACTATACAATCCTGAAAGATGATTTGGTAAAGCAATGGGTGGCTGAAGGTTTTATCAATGCAATAGAAGGGCGAGATGTGGAGGAAGTTGCAGGGAGCTATTTTCATGAGCTTGTCAATAGACGAATGATCCAACCTATGGATACCAACTATAAACATGAGGTGTTTATTGTACATGGTATGCTACTTGATCTTATTGCATACAAGTCCATGGAAGACAATTTCAGCACAGCAGTAGATTATTCTCAAAACACGATAGGACTTTGTGACAAGGTTCGTCGACTATCCTTCCATTTTGGCAGTGCAAAATATGCAAAGACACCAGCAAGTATCGGATTGTCGCAAGTTCGATCACTTGCGTTTTTTGGACTCTTTAAGTCTATGCCTCCAATTACAGAGTTTAATCTTCTTCGAGTTCTAATCCTTCAAATTTGGGGTGATTGTGGTGGCACAAGCGTGGACCTCACTAGAATTTGTGAACTACATCAATTGAGATATTTGCGGATTGCATGTGATGTAAGCATTGAAATACCAACTCTGATGCAAAGGCTACAGTGTTTGGAGACAGTGGAAATATATGCTAGACTAACTACTGTTCCATTAGATATTGTTCATTTACCGCGCTTGTTGCACCTCTGTCTTCCTGGCGAGACAAATCTGCTTGGTAGTGTTGGCCACATGACATCTCTCCGCAGACTAAGATATCTTGATCTCGAAAGCAAGAACTCAAGAGACACAAAGGCATAGCCTTGGGGAGCTAACTAATCATGAATCTTCATCTCGCCTGTTATGCAGTGCCATCTCGATCATCCGGAGAGCAACATGCAATGTTTGGGCTCAATTCTGAAACTCAAAGAACCTAAAGTCTCTAACTCGTGTCTACCTCTCGTGCAAATATTCGGTTCCCCGCCATGGCTTGAGTTTTGTGTCACCTGTTCTGCCTTCTTCAGAGACTTGAGCTTTTGCACAGATTTGCATCTTTTCCGGCCTTCCAAAGTGGATTGGAGGACTTGGCTAACTCGCACCTTAAAGATTGCGGTCAGGAATTGCGGTGGAATGATGTTGATACCCTCAAAAGATTGTCTACCCTCACCATTCTCGTTGTGTGTTAGAGAAACCCTCTACAAAGGATCACTTTCACAAAGATGGAGTTCCCAGTTCTCGATATTTCAAGTTCGTGTAGGGAAGCATGCCCGACCTTTGAGGAAGGAGCAATGCCCAATCTCCAAGGCTCAAGCTTGGTTTTAATGCCCATGGAGTGGAGAACACAGCCAGATGCCCACTGGCCCGAGAACCTATTAAGCCTCAAGAATTAATTAAGACGAATTGGTCAATGGGTGCAATGGAATCGACAGAAGAGTCACTGAATCAGACCGATTGGGTGCATCAAGATGTCCCGAGTGAACATCTTTTGGGTGGATTGGATTTTTAATCTTAATGAAAGC
The DNA here is from genome assembly GCA_036346405.1 of Phyllostachys edulis. NCBI lineage: Eukaryota > Viridiplantae > Streptophyta > Magnoliopsida > Poales > Poaceae > Phyllostachys > Phyllostachys edulis. The sequence goes on from JAYEVD010000309.1 coordinate 261,231, forward strand.
ATCAGTAGGGGGACGCAGGAGGAGGGATCAAGGATCCTAGAAGAAGAACATGGAATCCTAGAGATCGAACCAGAGTAGGAATATGGAATTGCGCAGAGAGACGAGAAGCAAAAATATCATTTGGACGAAGAAGGCAACACTAGGTTTGTATTCTTTACTAACAAAGAACCGCACTTCTTTTCAAAGATTATATATCATACTCTAGCAAATAACTAATTAGAGAAAAATATAAATATAACACTGTAATAGTTTCTGAAAATATCCGGAGATCTTATGGGAAAATTTGCAATGCAATGTATTTGATAAAACTCATATATTTTGACTTTAAAACTTAACATTAAATTCTATACTTAAGTGACACTACTAGTCATGTGTCATTGACTTGTGCATCCACACAATCCGATGCAACACTAGAGGCAATCAACAATATTTAATAAATTTATAACACATAATTTTTTTAGAGTTGGAACAATTGACTAGTGTAGTTAGTCAGAATCGAACTTTGGCCTGTCAGCCAGAAAACTCCGGTGCCACACTTGTTGAACTATCTAATGGTTGGCTATAACTCATAATTTCTACTCGATTTTTTTTTCTTATTGTATCAATTTACTAGACTTCAATTCAAATTCTATATTCAATGCAAACATATACTAATTTTCGAAGTTCTATATTCCATATTTAAGTTTATATATCTTCTAAATTTATCCAAATTAATTTCGTAAGCTAAATTATATATATAATATACGATATACATGTATACACATAGATACATGTGTATACGTGTGTGTGTGTAATTGTATTTTAATTAAGAGTTTTAATTTGCTTTGCACCAAATTTAATTTTAATTTGATTTTCATATATGTAAATTACAAATATAATTCCATCTAGAAATTTGAATTTATATTTATTATGAAATTAATTTTAGCTCAATTTGAATTCCTACATATTCAAAATTTTATTTATATAGCTTCTTAGTTGTTCAATTTTGATTCAAACTTGTACTTCAAATATGACATATAGTCTGCCTATTCAAGAGAGGATCCATAACAAAAACGACGAGGGTCACATACATATCACCACATGTGGGGCAAGGAAAACTATATCGCTTTGAAAAAGTTTGAAAAATTACTATGGGGAGGGGGGGTCGAGATTTTCGCAAGGGTTACCGAAATCTTGGCCAATTTCACTAAAATTTTCAAACAAAAATTTGAAGTTTTGTGAAATATTTTGATTTTTTGCAGAAATTTTATGAAAAATGGTGTTAAACTCTATGCTCTCATTTGTTTAAAAATATATGACGTTTTGGACATCTACACGCTCCAACTTGCAACTTTAACCATTAATTTTTATATGAATATGTTTATAAAATAATATAAAATTTTATATTATGAAATATTTGTCACGAGTAATTAATGATACCATTTTAACATGTTAAGGAAGTTTGGTTATGCACTTTCTAAAACAACATATATATTTTCGAACGGAGGAGTATTAAAGTGCAATTTCAAACGCATGATTCGAAATGAAAATGTAGATGAAATTTAGTGCAATTTCAAACGTCGGTGACTCTGGGCGCAGCTTCGCTCAACACGCTTGCTCTTTCATTCTCCGCCGCCCAATGGCTCGCCGTCGTGGATGCTGTTGGCGTCGGTGTTTCGGAGGTCGTAGCTGCTGCTGCCATTGGTGGCGGTGGTGTTGGTGTTCTCAACACTTCAGCAGCTGGCGGTGTCCAGGACGTTGGTGGCTCGGTGGCCCCTTCGGTCGTCCAGTGCTCGAGTAAGCTGGACGTCAACCCACTTCCGGCGTTGTTTTGAGCTCGCAGCGGTGGATGTTGTGCCTATCGCTGAAGGACTGGCGCTGCCCAAGATGTTGGCGTGAGGAAGCCGAGCGCGCGCTCACCTAGGAGCATCCGTGCCTCTGCCGACCTCGTTCTAGGTGGTTCGCCGCTTCCTCAAAGCCGCTTGTCGGTCACGAGTGCAAGCTCCGTGCTTACTCGCGTAGGGCTAAGTGCAAGCTGCGTGTTCCGGTCCTTCCGGCGCTTAACGCAAAGGCGCAACACTCGTTCACCGGCTATTGCCACTTCGCTGTAGCAAAAGGTTAGCGGCTTGTCTAAAAACGCGGCGTACGAGCGGCGGGCACAGCTTCATTAATGGAAGGATGGGTCTTAACCTCACCAACAATTTGGACATTGAAGAGACGCTTAAAGACTTCTTAAAGTTATTTGACAAGCTGCTTTTGAAAGATCACTTAGCTGCGTTGGCAGCTATTTTCCGGATTACAGTGCCGGAGACTCTTCCTTTTGGGCTTGATGGCAATGCAGAGGTTGTTGAGGCCTCAACACCCCTGGTTGCCATCTGAGCTAGTGGGCTCGGGTCGTTGGTCGCTTCTTCACCTCTATGGATGTTTGTAATGTTAACTTCCTCAGCTGGAATGTTAGGGGATTAAACATGAGAGCCAAGAGACATGTAGTTCGAGAAACCATGGTAGCCTCGCAAGCGTCGGTCGCTTGCATCCAAGAAACTAAGCTCAATGTAATTGACTTGCCGCTTGTAAAAGAAACTCTTGGAACCTCATTTGATAGGTTCTTTTATTTGCCGTTGTCTCAGTCTAGAGGTGGTATCCTTTTAGCATGGAACTCTAGTAAAGTCTCCTATACGGCTCATGATGTAAGAGTGTACTCCATTACAGTCGAGGTGTCCTTACCCGGCAGCTATCTCTCTTGGCTCACTGTTGTGTATGGCCCGACCGAAGAATCTCTCAAACCGGCGTTTCTGTAAGAACTCCGCGATATCCACGGTTCTAGGCAAGGTCCTTGGATCATCCTCGGAGATTTTAACCTCATCCTACAAGCCAGTGATAAGAACAATGATCGCCTTAATAGAAGACGAATGGGCAGTTTTTGTCGTGTGGTTGATGGCCTGGATCTCAAGGAAGTCCACTTAAACGGTAGATCGTTCACGTGGTCGAGTGCGCGGGAGAGTCCCACGTTGGAGCGCATCGATCGAGTTTTTCTATCGTCAGATTGGGATCTGCAGATCCGGACCGCTTGCTTTGGGCACTACCTTCCATAGCTTCCGACCACCGCCCTCCGCTATTCTCCACGACCGGTCTTTCGGGAACCAAGGAACGTTGCTTTTGAGAAGTTTTGGACAAGATTGGAAGGGTTCTAAGATACGGTCGCCGCTGCTTGGAAATGTGATAGCCGTTGTTCGACCCTCTGTGGCCTCCATCATCTCCTCACAACAACAGGCAAGCCTTGCGAGCTGGAGCCGCCGTGAATGTGGTAGCGTTCGCCGCCAGATCGGGTTGTCCAAAGAACCTGTGGGCCGGTTGGATGTGGCTGAGGAGATTCGACAACTTTTTCCTTAGGAGAGATGGCTCAGATTGGCACTCAAGAGGAGGTTGTTAGGTCTTTGTTCCTTTGAACGGACCATTGCGCGCCAAAGGTCGCGTATCAGGTGGTTGCACGAAGGGGACGCAAACACCCACTACTTTCATCTGCATGCAAACCAGAGTAGACGTCGTAATTACATCGCAAGTCTAAGGGTGGCAGATGCTTGGGTACACTCTCAGGCCGAGCTAGAGGAGACCTTCTATGATCATTTCGTGAATATCATGGGAACACCGACTGAGCGTGAACATTCTTTGGACTTGAGCTACCTTGATATGGCTACCCATGATTTAAGGGCTTTAGATGCTGACTTCACTGAGGTTGAGGTTTGGGAAGTGATTGAGTGCATGCCCGCAGAGAAGGTGCCGAGGCCTGACGATTTCTCCGGTTTGTTCTATCAGTGTTGTTGGTCGATCATCAAGCCAAATTTAATGGCGGCATTTCATGCCGTTGGTCGCCTAGCTGGGAAGAGTTTTTACATGCTCAACAAAGCTCTGCTAACTCTTCTTCCCAAAAAGCAAGCACCACAGGAAGCGCAAGACTACCGCCTATTAGCCTCCTTCATAGCTTTGCCAAGATTTTTCTAAAGTTCTTGCTCAAGGTTGTCCTCGAACTACCAAAGCAAGTGGCTTCCAACTAGTCTGCTTTCACCAAAGGTCGCTCTATTCAAGATAATTTCTTCTTAGTCGACACTCAAAGACGCTTTGTCGTGATCAGATTAAGCAATCGTCTTTTCTATTCAAATTAGATATTGCTCAAGCTTTCGACTCCCTATCTTGGCCTTTTCTGTTGGAGGTTCTGCGGCATAAAGGGTTTGGCCCAAGGTGGTGTTCGTGGCTCAGTATTATGTTTATGTCTTCCTCCACCAGAATTCTGGTCAATGGGTAGCCTGGAAGGCCGGTTTGGCATGGTCGTGGGTTGCATCAAGGGGACCCTCTTTCTCCGATGTTGTTCATCATTGCCATGGATGCTCTCAACAGTTTGATCCTCACTGCAGAAAAAGAAGCTTTGCTCCAGCCGATTGGAGGGCGTCGTGGTCTACCTCGTCGGCTCTCTTTGTATGCGGATGATGCGGGTCTATTCTTAGCACCAGTGAGCGAAGATCTTTTAGCCATCAAGGAAATTCTAAAACTTTTTGGTGAGGCTTCGGGCCTGCGTACCAACATGTACAAGAGCTCCTTCTCTCCTATCAGATGCAATGATCAACAGACCCAGCTCGTCAAAGATTATTTGCAATGTAACATCGCTATTTTTCCTTGTAAATATCTTGGCTTGCCTCTTTCCTTGCGGAAGCCATCACATGTGGATTTTCAACATTTAGTGGATAAGGTCGCTAACCGTCTGCAAGCATGGCAAGCCAGGTTGCTTTCTCAAGGGGGTCGCTTGATTCTGGTTAAGGCAGTGTTGTCAGCCATGGCAGTTTATAATTTCATGGCCCTGGACCCTCCGCGATTGGTCATCAAAGAAATTGATAAGATGCGTCGGGCGTTTCTTTGGAAAGGATCGCAACATGTTTCAGGAGGTAATTGCTTGGTGGCATGGTCGGTAGTTTGTCGTCCCTTACACTTGGGAGGTCTTGGTGTGCACAACTTATGTGTGTTAGGGCAAGCCATACGCATCCGCTGGCAATGGCTGCAGAGAACGTGGGATGCTCGTCCTCTGGGAAGGTTGCATTTCTAGCCTAACCAAGAGGAGCATGATTTGTTTTAGGCCTCCATCATGGTCAAAGTGGGCAATGGTGAGAACACGTTGTTTTGGGAGGACCGGGTGAACAGTTGCTCAATTCAAGGTTTCGCGCCGCCGATCGTCTGTGATGGTCTCTCCTTTGATTCGGAGGAAGAGAACGAAGGATCGTGCCCTTAGCAATGATGATTGGATTTTGGACATCCAGGTCACCAGCTCCCAAGTGGTTGAGGAGGTTATGCGGTGGGAATAGGTTGCGACAAAGTCGTCTTACTCGGGATGAGGTCGATTCGATTTCTTTGGCGTTGGGAATCCTCGTGTCACTACTCTGCTAAGTCGGCTTATGGGGCTTTCTTCACAGGTTCGACAAATTTTCCTTGTGCTGAGGCCATCTCGAAAGCTAGGGCGCCTCTAAAATGCAAAGTCTTCATGTGGCTGGCTATTAGGAGGCGGTGTTGGATGGATCGCTCGAGGCATCGTGGTCTGCAAAATCAGGGGGTTTGCGGCTTTTGTAGGCTCCATGAAGAGACCATCGACCACCTTCTGGTTGGTTGCGCGGTCATTGCGCAAGTTTGGGCTCGCTTTATAATTCAAACTGGTTCTCGGTGTTTAGTTCCTAGTGGACAACATAACCTTCAAGACTACTGGTTGGCTGCTCGGCTTTCTCAACCGAGGAGCCGAAAAAAGGAAACAGATGAGTGTATCATTCTCGTTTCCTGGATGCTTTGGAAGGAGCGCAATCAAAGGATCTTCAACAACATGGCTAGTTCCAGTGATCAGATTCTCCAGCTTGCTCTCCAAGAGCTTCAACTTTGGCGTATGGCAGTTGCGCATCATCGGGTCGATGACTCGGAGGAGTAGTTGTTTTTTGCTTTGTCGGTAGCCTCTTTTTTCGGCTTCCTTCGACTTGTCTCTCGCTGCCCTTCGGCTGTCGTTTGGGGGTTCTAGTTGGAAGTCGCTGGTGGATTGGCTTGTAACTAAAACTGCTGTGTTCTTTCCAGATCATCCAGTTTCTTCTTTATATTGAATGTTGTGCAAAGCTTTTGCACTTCCATTTAAAAAAAAATACCAAATTCAAATGTGGGCCCACCCCCAAATACTGGCGGTTTTTAAACCTACAGGGGGTCATGGTAAGGCTAGTGGCCGAGAGATCTATGGCTGAGAGATCTTTCATAGGTATGGGGTCACTAGGCTTTGTATGCGAGGTGCACACTTAGACATATATGCTATGATACATACATACATACATACATACATACATACATACATACATACATACATATATACATACATACATACATACACACACGTTATACATGTGGATCTGCTCCATAAGGTCTCCAAGAAATAGAATTTCCAATACATTTAGACATTGTGGAGTAAAATTTATTATGTTTTTATTTCCTGGGTATAAGAAAGAGAATGGTGCATAAAACTTTCATGGTCCAAATAATAAAAATAGAAAAAGACATGTATTATGGGGGACCATCTTAGTTCAAAGCCAACTTAATATGGCCTAACCCAAGCCCGCCCTAAGCCCATTCTAGCCCAAGCCTAGCCTATACCCAAGCCCAGCCCAAATCACCAACTCAAGCCCACCTTAAGCCCATCCAAGCCCAAGCGCAGCCTAAACCCAAGTCCAGCCCAGCCGAGCCCACCAACCCAAGCCCAAGCCTATCCTGCACCGGTATAGAGCTTAACCTAGCTTGGGAAATGTGTAACGGTTGGATGTGTATCATGTGGTCAATCTAACAGTTGACATTAAAATGATGATTTGGCGTAACGTGTGAGCTCAGTCTGTACTCATCTTTATATAAGAAGAAAGATTGGATGTGTATCGCGGTTCGATCGAACGGTTGACATTAACTTGATGATGTGGGGTAATATGCAGCTTGGTTTGTACTTAGCTTTTATAAGAAGGATTGGTGACTTACATTGTAGAAAAGGTAATGCATGAGTCCTGTAGCAAGAAAATTGTCACTGTAGCAACTATGTGTTAATAAGAGTATAACTGTTATCGACAATTGCTTTGGACTATAAATGATGTTGTTATACAAAAGTGGGTGTAAACTAGCAATTTCGTACATAGACACAGCATTATACCCTAATATATTTTTTGAAGTAAGTTATGTTCAATTTCCATTGGCCAGCACAATGATATTGGGGAAAATATTTTTGTTCATGATATTATAATGTTTCTTGTAAGATATTGCAACAAATTCAACACAATATTATTATTAGATGTTAACCCGTTTCAATGTTAAAATAATATTAAATTCGTCATAAGAAAGGTTGCAATCAATCATTTAAAATTCTCATGTTAAATTTAAATTATAAGTTATTGTAATATTTTCAGTGTATTCTCACTATTTTTACATGTTCATTTTAATTTTGGTTATAATAATTTATTTTTATCATATATCGTGGGTCCTTTTTCATAGAGGATGCTAAATTTCTTCGTATTACAGGATTTCTATGCCGTCTGGTTCTTCCACTTCAAATCTCGCAAGTTCAGGTAGTTTAATTCTGTTCTCACTAACGGTCCAACTTTTTTGGGTTCCAATATCTTTCTCCTATATATCTAAAGCTAAAACCGATCGAGCTCATCCTTTGCACAGCATCCATGTCCGACAGGTGAATTAGTTAGTTAACATTACGAGAGAACGTTGAGAGAAGGAAAACAAATACTTACCACATCCCAGGTTGTTATCTGCGCATTACATATTTAAATTAACCTTTATTTCTCTCCCTATCCATTTTATCATTTCCTAGGGTCCAAAATGCTTCCAGCATTTCTCGTTTTGAGAATGATGTGATTTATTTATTTTTCCCTCATGTTCTTGTGTCACAATCTTACTTACAAAAGTAACAAATCTACAAATCCCCGTTGCCATGTTTTGTCCTTAGCAGTCACTATGCCACACCATGCCATGCATTGCACCTCTAACAAGTAGTTTCTATATGAGGCATGCGCAAAAAACATATTGAAAGCGCCTATTTTTAGTCTTAGCAGAGGGCCGCTGAAATGTTTAATACGACCCTGACAGCATAATCAAATCAATGCGAACCATGCAATTGAAAAAGTGATATACACCCAACTATTGAAGTAATTTCATATCCTAAACATATTTGAGTTGGTATGGAGCTGGAGTTTGAATTTTTTATAGAAAATCCTCTGATTTATATTAATAACTCATAGATAATGTACACACGTACCCATCTTTTATATTGAAGATTCTAGATGAACAGTATGTCACCATGAGATCCATGAGTCGATGAATATGTTAGACTTCTTTATCTTCCTCATCGAGACTTCAAATCTTGCAATGACATCATGATTGCCGATGATCATGGCAATGAAGGTAGATTATCGATGATCTCCATTGATGTGTAGGACCTACGTCTCATTAGTAGTGGTGTTCTTTGGAAGAAAATCAGAGGAGATTTATTCATACCCAACTTAGCCTGAAGTTGATCTCCGGCATAGGCATCACCATTGTTGTTCAGGTGAGTCGGTTCGATTAAACCTATCACGGGTAAAGAAAATTTGACTAATAATTCACCGGATAAGAACAAACTAGAATAAATTGATCTTGGGAAAAAGAAGAAAGTAAAAGAAAAAATATTACCTCTGAAAATCAATGGGTCCCCTACCCACTCAACACTGGCAAGAATGCTGGAGTATAGGGGAGAGGGGCCGGCGGTGGATCGATGGAGTTGTGGCTGGCGGCAACAATTTGTCACTTTGACGGCTAGGGTTCTTCTTGTCACTCTGGTCATAGCTGAGCTGGAGTTTGGATAAATTGGCCTAGAACTGGCATGGGCTAGGGATGGGTTGAGCTTGAAATGGATCGGGCCTAGCTGAGTTTGATTGTTTGAGCTTGGGCAGGCATTGTCGTAGCTACAAACTAGACAGTAAAGAAAGAGGGACCCTAGACTTCCTATAGATGCGAAGGGGAGACCTGGAGATCCTCAAAGGTGGGAGACGGTATTAAAGTATTAAAATGTATGTCTTTATTGCCTTGAAAAAGCCCCTCTTATTACATGAGGAAATGACATATTTATAGTGTTACATCTAGTGTATAGGAGATTATAATTCCACCCTAAAAAAGGTCATATGCTTTGATACGGTCATAAGTACTACAAAAGCATTGGTTTGCATACCTAAATTGCAAACTAATGCTAGACCTCAAATTGGTGCTATTAGTGTTGTTTTGCAACAAAAAATAAAGCAAAAAGTTGTGAAGGCCAAGAGGATGGATGGGGAGGCCGGCCAAAGAGAGGGAACATGCTCTCGGGATAAAACCCTAGCGCATGCGGGCGGTCAATAAAATACAAAGAAGCCAAATTCAAACTCAATTCCGAAATCAATGCATTTTCAGCTGAGAATCCGAAATGGATTTGGATTGGAGCAATTCCAATTCGGATCTTTTTTAAAAGAGAAATTAATTTTGAAATTGCTTGTAATAGGATAGTTTAATTTATTTTCAGCAATTAGAGTAGTTTAAATTTTGAATTAAAGTAGGAGTTTGCAATAGGAGTTGATTTCGAACACTGTTCATGCGGTATTGTTCATCGAATCCGATTTCTGTTCACCGCGTTTTCTGTTCACCGAACCTATATATTTAAGGGTAGACCCCTAATTGTAAGCAAGTTGGAGTTGATGAAAATACTGAAAAGTCACATGTTTACGTAGCGCATAATAAGTACATGTATTTCGGAAATTCTTCTAGAGAAAATGGGAGAGAAACTGTTGCTTGATTAATTCAGCATCGGTTTGCCTTTACTAATTTTTCTTTGTTCTTGAGACCAATCTTACCAAAGTTCATAAAAAACCATACTTAGCTGCTACCAGGGCGGATCTACTGTAGCACACAAGGGTGCTCAGGACACCGGGTCCAAAAATTATTTTTCTTGGATATAATCATGTATATATAATGTGGACGCTCTTAACCCAATATGAGGGGACACCCCAAGCCATTCAAATTAATATGACCCATCTTGCCTCGGGGACTCTTAGTCATTTTCGAATTGAATCCACCCTGGCTGCTTCCTCCAGGTTAGCTTTGCTCATTCAATTATGTTGCTCATTAACAATCTTGTTTGCAGCAGCAGCCACCACCACCATCAGCACCAGGCCCTCGGCGACCGGCGGTGCCAAAGCCGCGGAGCCGGAGGGGAGGATCCTCGAGGTGCCCAACCTCCGCATCTTCACGTTCGCCGAGCTCAAGGCCGCGACCAAGAACTTCAAGCCCGACACCGTCCTCGCCGAGGGTGGGTTCGGGCGGGTGTACAAGGGCTGGGTTGACGAGAAGACGATGTACCCCGCGCGCCCTGGCACCGGCATGGTCATCGCCGTCAAGAGGCTCAAGCCGGAGAGCATGCAGGGCCTGCAAGAGTGGCAGGTACGTACTCGCTAATTAACATCGCCGTCGAAGCCGATCGAGTTGTTACGTGTTAGACAACATATATAAAAGGATAATAACACACACGATTCAGCACAGTTTATTTTTTCGTCAAGCCGATCCAAAGATGCTGAAAGGATACAGTATATGAGCTTAAAAAATGGGCTTATAGGTATCAATAGTTGTGGCCGTGGTTTAGCAGTTTAGCTTACACCAGATTCTGGTTCCATGACGCGTGTTCACGTGGCCAGACCATCGTTTTCAAATGTTCAGTCATGTAGCATATGAACTTCTTAATTCGCTGGCCTGACCCTGGACAATGCTGGGCCAGTTCCTTACGTGACATATAATAACCTTGTGCAAGTTGGTGCCGCCCTGGCCTGCGCTTTCTCGCAATCTCACTGAAACGTTCTGTTCCTACGCCCGTAATGGCCGTGTGTGATCGGCATGTACGCGCGGCGGAATTCTGCAGTCTGAGGTGAACTTTTCGGGCGGCTGTCGCATCCCAACCTGGTGAGGCTGCTGGGGTATTGCTCGGAGGACAGGGAGCTCCTGCTCGTCTACGAGTTCATGGCCAGGGGCAGCTTGACAAATCACCTCTTCACAAGTGAGTCCTGCAATAAGTTTTTTTGTCTGGCTTTTCTAGCTTCCTGTCTGTTTCTTTGAAACTTCACTCGATTAATTGATTTGATAAAGATTGGGTTGACTTGTTGACAACGACGTTGAATTGCCTCTGGATATGATAGATGTAGGCCGGCGCATCACAAAAGTAAACCAAGCGAGATTACGAGTTTTTGGTTCATTTGGTCTGTTTTGGCGACCAAATAGCAAATCTAGCTTTCTCTCCGTGGTCCAGTTAGTGGTAGGTCGCCAGCCGCAGTCCCATTTTGCGGCAGGTCGCATTCCGCGGTGGTTTTGTACGGTATAGATGTTATTTTTGTCATTTCGTTCGTATGGGTGCTAGTTTTACTATTTCATTTTTAAAAGAGGCTAAGTGTGAAAGAAAAAAAAAACAATACAGCCAACCAATAGTATAGTGATATGTGACTAAGCGTGGGGTCTGGCCAAGAAAACCCCAGATTGCTGGGTCAACCGACCTGCCCAACACAGCCTTGTACAGTTAGTTTTATGGCCCGAACCATTACTGTGGGCCAGGCAGGCCTAACATGTCTGCGGGCTTTTGTCAGGCCAAATTTAGAAAGAAAAAAACTTATAAATAAATTATATTTATTCGTTGTACAAAAAATAACTCATGTTTTTTTTTCAACACAAATAACTCTCAGTAATTTCTATTCCAAAGAGAAAGTCTACTAATTTTTTAAATTAGTAAGTTGCCCTCTATGCCTTGCGGTAATGATTCCTCCGAATTACGGCCGCCCACCAAGAGACTAAGCCCAATCGCGGTGGGCGCCGACTAACTAATGTGGGAGGCCCACAGGCGACTGAACCCATGAATTGGCAGCCGATGATTGAGCATAGTCATGTTCCCAATCGCCAATAGAAGCCTAATATTTTTAAGAAATAATTTAAATAATCTCAGCTTTAATTTTACAAAATTAAATGGTTGGGAGAATTGTTTGCGAATAATTGTTAGTACCTTAGTGGTAAAAATGCTGGAGTTTGCTAACTACAATTGTTTGTAACTAAATCATGTGTTAATCATTTTACGTGGATGAACCCCTTTTAAGTTTTTACACAAAGAACTCAAAATTTAGCGAAATATTTTATAAGCTTTGGTTCGCAAGAGGAGAATGGAGCAACGAAGATCGATAGCAAGCCCGGCATTGTTGGATCAAGGATAATCGACTAGAGGTGGGTGAATAGGAGGTTTTAAAATTTTTCGACTAATTAACAAATTTAAGCAAGATTGTCTTAACAAAGCTTCCTAGCACAAGTGAAAAGAAAGAATTACTAAGCCTTATAAGACAATTATGATCTAATGTCTAAACTAGATATAATCCTAGCTAGGCAATTCTACACAAGTTAATTGCTAGAAATGTAAATGCGGAAGAGTAAAGACAAGAATAAACCATAATAAAGACAATGAAGTTTTTCCCATGGTATCGAAGACATGTCGGTCTCCACTAATCCACGTTGAGGAAACCTGAACGAATCAAGCCGGCTCCACGAATTAAACCTCAATCCTTGATCACTATTGTTGCTCTTCCTCCTCTCCGGAGATGGAGAGCACGCAACCACTTCACAATCTGTTGCCGGGACTCTTCACAATCTTCTTTGATGAGCTCACCGTGCAAACTTCCTCCAAAGCCGTCTAGGTGATAGCAAGCACTAAGAGTAATAAACCAAGTGTTTACTTGAGGAAAATCAAGTGCTAACAAGATCAACTAATGATGCAATGCACTTGAATGCTCTCAACTACCTCAAAATGGGAATTCTAAGCAAATAAGTAGTAGAGAGTGTTTAAGAGCTCAAGAGTATTCAATGAGAGTGAATATGCTCAACCACACTCAGCTAGAGGCAAGTGGGGAGGTATTTATAACCCCCACCAACAAAACTAGCCGTTTGAACCAATTCCCTGAAAAATTCAGCATTTGCGGTAATACCGCCGTTCAAACCCGGTATTACCGATTTCAGGAGTAGCGGTCGAAACAGTCACATTTAATGTTTTGAACTAGCTGTTACAGAAAAATGTGTGGTACTACCGCCAAGTAGAATTCGGTATTACCGCATAGAGGTAATACCGCTCGGCTATATTAGTGTTACCGATTTCCAAAGGATCAAAAACTCAAGAAAACACCCTCTCTAGAAAAATCATACCGCCGTGTAAAACTCGGTATTACCGCACATCGGTAATACCGCTCAAGAAGTGCGGTCATACTGATTTTACCTGACCACTTGGTCCGACCCGACCAGTTCTTTCGATCGGTCCACACGATCGGACCACACGTTCGGACCACCCGATCGGACCACACGTTCAGACCACACGTTCGGACCACCGACCTGTGGTAGTACCGCCATATAAGTATCGGTACTACCGACCTGCGGTAGTAACGCTTCTCACTTGCAGCCATACTGCTTTTAAGATATCAATAAAAGCTCCTAAAAACATGTTCTCTGTAAAAAAAACATACCGCCACTTATTTCGGTATTACCGACTTGCGGTAATACCGCTCATACACTGCGGTCATACCGAATTTGGGGTTTCAAGAAAATCATCCAAAACATGCTCTCTGGAAAATACGCAGGTCGGAGTGTTGTCTATTTAGTGTGAAACAGAGGCGGCATGTTGTTTGTCAATTCTCAAACTGAGTAGGGGAGGATGTCTACTAGTATTAGTGAGATCCATGTAGCAAGCTCCTTATGTCGCGGTGCTGACTAGGGTGGAATGAGATGGAATTGAGTAGCATGCCCCTTGTGTCGCGGTGCTGACTAGGGGAAAGAAGCTGGAAATGAGTAGCATGCCCCTCTTTCACGGTGTTGACTATAGGAGGTAGGATTGAGACCCTAACACCACAAGAAACTGCTTAACTTGACGAATTTCAAAGCATGTAGTAGTAAATCAATCACATCATCTATATTGATGCTAAGATGCAAAATAAAAGACATACCACGCATGGTATTGATGATCTACATGTTTATCCCGCTCCCTCTCTCCCTGTCCACACCCATGTCCCTGTCCCTGTTGTCGGCCTCACTTGGGCCAACGCGCCGCTGCTAGTCACTGCCTAGGTCCCGAAGGGGTCCATCGCTCGAGTGCTCGGACGACTATATCTCCAAGTGGCGCAACAGAAGCAGGTGTGGCACACGGATCTATGAACTGTGTGGGGGTATGTCTCATGCGAACAACTGTGAACCTATAAGCGGTGCCACCACCTTGACCTGTCATGCTTAAGCTCTAAACACTATTAAATTAAAACAATATAAATAACTTGAAACCGATATCCATAGGTCTTGCCGATCTAAACCTAAGCATTCTAGAGTTTCCAATAATCAATCTACTAATGGAGGTGCCCTAACGTTTTACGCTATAATAAACACATAAATATCCTACATTTTAACATTATACACGACATTAACCCTAACCTAACATTGTTGATCTACAACTACAAACCCTAGTTCTATCACTAAGCTATGTTTGTTGTTGTTAACCTAACATGTTTTTATCGAAGTGACCAATAAATTACATGAGCATAATGAACTCACCACAAAAAGGCGAGTGCATGGAGACGCGTCGAGTCGAGAGCAGGATCTGCTCCTTCCCTCCCCTCTCCTCTCCCTTCTTCTCCTCTCCTCCCTTATCTTCTTCTATGCTACTGGCGCTCTCCTCCCCTCTCTTCTCATGCCGACGCTTCCTCTTCTCTTCCCTCTGTCTGTCACGCGAGTTGGAAGCAACCGGACAGATATTGGCCCTCAATCGCGACTCGCGACAACGTGGCATGACTGAGGTCACGCATGCGCCAGTCGCGCTTCCCTCGTGCGACTGGGCGACGTGGCTCAACGTCGTCCGCTCGTCGCACGACTGAGTTTTGATAGATCTCAAATCGCTGGCCCACTACGTGATTGGGCCTAGTTGCTTGGTAGGCCAACGACTACTGATGGTTATTTTGTAAAAAATAAAACATGTGTTATTTTTGTTAAACAATTAAAAATGGTTTATTTAGAAGAAAAAAAATCAATCCCGGAGGTACAGTCCCACATATGACGGAAAAAAAATGCCCTGTTGTTTACTTCTGCGAAATACTAGCAAGCATAAAAATTGCACCGTGACACTGTGACGAAAGACCGTCATGAAATAATGGCACTTCTTGAATCGAAATATTTGTAGCCTTTTTTTAGAATCAAGTTGAAATATTTGTAAATTGAGAAGGGGAAATAACATGCACCTCTTGCAAGCAGAAGGCGGATCCATCCAACCCATCTCCTGGGGCCTCCGCCACGCATCTTCATCGGCGCCGTCATGCCTCGCCTTCCTGCACTCGTTGGAGGAGCCAGTGATCCACCGAGACTTCAAATCCTCGAACATCCTCCTCGACACGGTACGTACGCGCGTCCTCCAAAAACCATAATAAGAGATGGTACGACAAAGTTGCAATGCGCACACGCAACAATTTAAAACCGGCGCGCCTAACCAATTAACCTCCGGTCTCTCTCGTCATGCGCGCAGAACTACAACGCCAAGCTCTCCGAATTCGGCGTCGCGATTTACGGCCCCAAAGGCGGCGACAGCCACGTCACTACCCAGGTGGTGGGCACCGTCGGCTACCTCGTGCCGGAATACGTCTTCACAGGTACCCAACCCACTCACCTTCTGCCACACAAGGCCACGACACGGGTTGTACACTTGTACATGTGGACGGTATCAAATGTGTCGAATACTTACACTACACGCCTTCGATCGTCAGGTCACCTGTACGTGAAGAGCGACGTGTACGGGTTCGGCGTGGCACTGCTGGAGATGCTCACGGGCTTGCGGGCGATGGACATGACCCGGCCTCCGCAGCAGCACAACCTGGTGGAATGGGCCAAGCCGTACCTGGCGGACCGGCGGAAGCTGGAGCGTCTGGTCGATCCGCGGCTGGAGGGGCAGTACCCGTCCAAGGCCGCGCTGCGGGTGGGCCATCTCACGCTGCGCTGCCTCTCGAACGACTCCAGGAGTCGGCCCTCCATGGCCGAGGTCGTTGCGGTCCTCGAGGAGATCGAGCGGATGAAGGCGCGGCCCAAGGGCGCGGCCGGCCTCGTGAATACTTCGCCTCGGCGGGACTCGGCACACGAGCATGGGAAAGAAAATTCGTTGGGGGAGGGCTTCACCAGAAGGCTCTCCTCATCAGCCGTTGATCCCCTTGATCGATCTAGAACGGACGGCTGATGGGGTAGGGTCTTATAACATCCTAATTTTTAGAGTTTTAAAAATCCTTTGAATAGTTAGTAGAGAGAAAATTCACCATTTGGATTTATTTGAATTTAGTTCAAAAGCTTTAACTTGGACTTTAGTAACAAAACAATTTAATATGAATAATCCCAACATGAACAATAGTCAAAACTATTTTATTTGGATTCTATGAGCTTGGATATATTTTACGGAATTTTCCGAATTTTTCCAAGTTCATTTGCTATTTTCCATTGCTTATTTGAATTTCGCTATTTTCTAAAAGGAAAAGCTATTTTAAAATCTCCAACAGTACTTGGGCCTAAACCCAAGCCCTTCATTATTCCGCCAGTGACTCGTAGCCAACCCTTCCTACGCCGTTGGATCCGTCTTTGGGCCT